>SMGT01001153.1:575409-588699 GCA_004794575.1 Lanistes nyassanus | reverse complement strand
ACCGACAGAGGAAGGACCGAAGAACACATAGCAGGGGGCAGTTCTGGGAAACCATCGGTTAAGTAGGCGAGTAAGGACTGACTGACTGACACACGTACGCACGCATTAATGAAAATATACACATACACAGTCACGTTAACGAAAATGTACACAGAAGTGGAGAAGAAGAGAGTGATAATGTTAAATTTGTGGAGGTACTTGAGAGAGAGAGAGTGAGAGAGAGATTTGAATACATTGTCCTTTCAGTTTCAGTGTCCATACGCTTAAGTAGCAACTCATAAAAACGGAAACATTTCCCTATTGTTGTCCAACACGATGAAAAGATGCTTTAAGTTGTGATACATAAATGTTCGCTTTGAAACGTTAGCCTCTATTCAAACATCAGTAGTTAACCAAGCGAGTTATTGTGCAAATGTCTCTGGCGGTATTTAGAGACTAATTTTCTGTGTATTATTTTCCTAAACACTGTTTTCGCATCTCGCTTTAGAATTGTCCGTAAGTGGTGTAATCATGCGTTAAAAAATGAACTTTCTCTGTTAGGGTGCAAACAAAACTTGGCATTACAAAGTGACTGGACAGGTATGGACAGGACGGAACAACATAGAATGGCTGTTCGGTAAAAAGTCTCTCCACCGCTTGGTTTACATCAGGCGATTGTTTGAGCTCAAACTGCATGCGGAGGACATTTTTAGTAGGGCCTCTGTTTCGTCGTTGTCTTTCTACAAGTGCATGCCCATGAATATCGTCCGCCTTTCTTTGACGTAATAAGACACAGCTATGAACTTTTGTAGGGGACAGGCACATTTTGACTAAACACTATTGCTTTGAGCGATTAAACTGCCATGTTCTTGTAGCCTTCCTTAAAAACTGAGCAGAAGCAAATGGCTTGTCACAAATGGCCGATATATATATATATACACATTTAGCATTTGCTCAGAAAAAATGATAGATTGTACATTAAAACGAGGCAAAATGCTTAAAGAGGATTTTCCCAAGATTGCCATAGCTTTCTCCTCACGTGGCAGAAACGACTAAACTTTCGACCGAGTATGGACTGCAAGAAGATGTCCCCAGGACTTCTCCACTGTCGGTGCACTTTACAGGCAACATCAGGAAACCGGCAATGGCCGGCGTTTGCCCCGCACTGCGCATGCGCGTCGTGGCCAGCCGGAAGCCGCCTTGAGGCTGGCGGAAGTTGTCGAGGAGAGAAGGAACGGGAACAATGGCGGGCAATGGCGGCCCTGCCGCTCGCTGGCAATCAAGTTCGACCGTTTCGCAATTGTGGAAAAGCGAACCTCTCAGCTAATGAGTGTTTAGGGCCCCGCGAGATGGGTGCCATCAAAAGACGGGGCCGGCTTCGAGATCAGGAAATTGGCGGGGCATTACTCCCTCATTTTGCGTCGACTCGACTGGCGCAGGCTTACAAGGGAAGTGGCCAGTAATTTGTAGGAGCGCTTTTTACATATGTTCATTACTTCAGAAATTTGATTGTTTAATCGATAGCGGCGCATTAGAGCAGGTCGGTCCGCAGCAGGTAATATGGATGTCAAAACATCGATAAAAATCAAGGCCTTGCGTGTCCACATGCGGTCCAGGAGCCTGCAAAGAAGGAATGCATTGGTGAGAGATGGGGGAGTTGGAAAGCCTAAGTGGGAAGCACTGTGTCAACGTGCTAATGACAAATTTATTAAAGATCCACCCAGAAACTTTTCAACGGGATAATTATATAACTTTATGTTTAAGTCGCAATCAGAATTCTTGTCACTGTTATACAGTTATTTATTAAAGTTCTCAACAAGCAGAGTTAAGGATTAACTTGCAGCCTTGAAAACATGACATGGGTGGGGATGCCACCGTGCAGGTTAATTAGCCAGAGGACCCTTGCAGAAATTGGGATCTCTAGCTGGCAGGATGACGAAGTTAAATGCCACTCAGACAAGGGGAGGAGGGATGAGGAGTGGGGAATTGACGGGGGGGGGGAGGGGGCAAAGGCTACTCAGCGTCTCACGTTTGTCCAGTGGAAGTTTGTCACCGCTGCATTGTGCACACCTGGTGTACGAGTTCACGTCTAGTTTCTCTTCCTCTTCACCTTTTCAGCGCTTTGGTTCGTTTTCTAGCTTCTCGCGCCTTGCCGAGCACATTTTAAGAGTGACGACTGCTGGCCCCGGCTGAATTCACTGCAGGGATACTGAAAGGTACCAGAACTATTCGACTACCTTCACTGGTGATTCTTGCACCAACAATCGACCCTGGGATGTGGACAGAGCTAGAAATGTAATGACCTAAACAAACAGGTGATCACGAAAACCCGATTGATTGATTGACCAAACGACCGACCGATTGGATGAATGGGTGGCTTAGATGAGTGAGTTCAAGGTGATCCCTCTAGCTTGTTAAAAGACTATATTTATAGCCGAGGTTGCCCTTGCATAGTGTCTTTTTAGTCACCAAATTGTTGCTAACAATTCTCATAAAATAGCTGAGAGTACACGAAGGAAATAATATCTCAAACTACAAATAGAATTAATAGATTGTCTTTTATGTGGGTGGGGGTGGGTGAGTGTTTCACGTATTTGAGCCATTCTATCAAACTCCACCTGCTCAATTTAAGAATATTTTAGTTTTTACTGCTGATTGCAGAGGACTGGGAGTGTTCAAGTTTGTGATATAAAAACACAGGTTACAGCCATGTATAGTGGACATATAAGTTTCACGTACTTCCCTCTGCGAGAGATTTGTTTTCATTCTTATGTGTCATGCGTTAAAATTTCGTAGCTTTCCACCTTCAGTCGGGCCAATATATACACAATCATAAATCCGAATTTTTAAAGCAGGAAGAGTGACATGACAGGGTTTATTCAAAGCAAGATTACCCCCCACCAGCGCAAAGATGGCAGCAAATAAACCAGCAGAAAGCGTGGCTTGAAATGTTATTCTGACAGTGGTAGGGTAGACAGGGACACAGGTCGCTTTGTGTGCGCGGATGACATAAAAATAGTTTCAACTCCGATTGCATCTAGACGTACGCGCATCACTAATTACCGTGGCCGCGCGCAGGTCGGCCTTTCTGTTATGATAGCGCCGTGTGCACGATCCTATCGCACACGGCGCGTGGCCAACGTGTGCGTCTCGTCTTTTCTCGCCTCACGCGATAAGTGGCGAGAGGTTCCCCCAGCGCTAACCTGCTGTCATCGACGTTACATTATGACTATCAGAAAGCTGGGCCTCCCAGAAGGCTTATGACGTCACAAGCGTGGGGGGGGGGGGTTGCTGTTGCCTTACATTAGAGGTGGCAAGACTCCTTCGGTCAGCTTTTATATATTAAAAACTGTTAACTGGCATTTTTCAACGTGTAACACACGCAACGATCGTGACACAAAGATTTTGTAAGGTCACAAAATTGTCCGCCATCTGGCGCATACAAGAAACAGGTAAAATATCGTATAAAAGAATAGAAGCGTTCTGACAGAACGAAGATTTACTTGTTAAATTATGCAAAGGAAACGCCACATACAGTAGAGAGACCACTTCTGTCAGTACGAATGTGTTGAAATAATGATAAAAAAAATTACAACAATCCCATTCCACTTGTTCCCCGCCGTGAGCGTGTGTGTGTGTGTGTGTTTGTGTGTGTGTCCGTGCTTGTGGGTGGGTGTGCGGGGCTTTTAATGTTTGATTTTTTTGTGATCTTTACTTGTTGGAATTTTGAACTTATTTTGCTCTATGTGTTTATTGAGATTCTGCAGAAAAAAAACCCATGTGGCTGTCCTACAAATTATTATGAAATAGTTAGATATAGGACATTATCTTTCGCAAAAGTAGCAACTGGGATCAACGACAGGCAGCCGATGTCTCTTCTTCTATTCCTCTCTTCCTTCATCCTCATCCCTCTCTTTTTCTCTGTCCTCTCACACTCCTTTTCTCTGGGTGCTATAAGATGTATTACGTTCCCAAACTTACAAGGTTTAATGTAGATGTGTTTATGTGGCTGGTCGTATATACGGATTTTTTGTTTTGTACTAGATTCATTGTATAATTGTGAAGTAATAACAACTTTTAGAAAAGGAGGCCACTTCAAATGTTAAAATGTGTTTGAAAGCGATGCAAATACAATAGATAAAAAGAACAATGAGGGGAATGGCAGCGGATGATCTCAAGACAAAGCCGAGAAAAAGAAAGAGAGAAAGAGAGAAACTAAAAGAAAGCAAGGGAGAAGAGAGAAAGAGAACGAAAAGAAAGAAAGGAAGAAAGAGGAAGAGTGAGAGAAAGAAAGAGAGGGAGAGAGCCGGTAGCTAAAGGAGCACAATGGATGACGCAGGAGAAAGAGCGAGTGAGTTATGGGCGAGTAAAGAAGAACAAGGAGGACAAAGAGTGGGAGAAGGAGACAAAGCAATATTTTGTGACAAACAAAAGAAACACCATTGTTTCTTTGAACTGTATTTTGAATTGCAAAGAAAAACATTGGCTCGTATGTTAAACTGCCGAAAAACGCAGTGGGAATCAGAAGCAATCATAATAAACACATTTTGTTCTTGACTTTGTTTCTCTCGTGTCTGTCGGCGTCTGGACGTTATAGAAGCCATGTGTTGGTGTCGTTTCTGTCTAATGTATAAATTCCAGTTTACTCATGCTGTTTGTATATTGTTTTATGCGCACAGAATATTAAAGATCTGTGTGGGTTTTTTTTCTCGTTTGAGATCCTGCATCTTTGAATGTCTTTGAGCTACAGAGCTCTGGTACGCTTAAGACTGCAAACTTCACCCCCCGTCCCGTATTCTCTTGGCGTGTGTGTGTATTTGACATAATACGACAGGAACACTCAAAGGGTACTGAAGAAAAAAATTAAGAAATGAAGACGGGAAAGAAGCAATGTTAGAAAAGGAAGAAAACAAGGAAAGAAATGCACTGGTAGAAAACAGAGGGTCAAAGGGTGGGGAGGGGGAGGAGAGAGAGAGAGAGAAGGTAGGAAAAGAGGAGAAACTACTCTAGGCAGCAGGCTTTCAAGACCCAAAGTGTATTCGACGATGCTTTTAAAAAATTTCAGTTCGCGTTTTTTTTACACCCCAACCACCTTAATCACTCATCTTCCCCGCCACGCCGTAGAATCACACAGTTCCTGGTAAGTAGTAAGTGCCACGAAGTTCTGGAAGTGAAGGTTTTTTTCCAGGGACAGATTTTCGCAAACAATATGAGATAACGCTCAGCTCCAAGGAAAGTTTTAGCAGAAGGACGGTGGAAAAAATCAGAGAATATCGAAACCACCATCTTAGATAATGCCGCTGTTTGTATCGCCCACAGTATTTTTTCACTGCAATCTTGTCCGCCGTCACTTACGGGTGGCATACACAAAAATTACCATTATCCCATGAAACGTTGGGCGAATTCCTTTGCTGATGGGAAATAAATTGCATTCACTGAAGAGTGTTTGGGTCACAGGTAAACGTCTCTTTCAAAGTCTGTGTGTGCTTGCAGACACCAAACGCAAAACACGCCCCCTCGCCCTCCCCCCGCCCCCCATCTTTGCGACAATTTGCAAACGGACTTGTTTTATCCTTTCTAACATGCGATCTGATCTGACTGCCACACACCGAGTTCCGGCCCACCAAGACAAAACCGCCACGCATTCATGGTTTATCGTTTTTTTTTTAAAGTGTGTGGATGCGTGCGCATGGGTGGAGGCATACTCGGACTTGTAGCCACAGAGGACGAAAATCTAATCTGCTATTGCTTATAAAAGCATATACTAAAATTGTTAAATTTTTAGCAATTTGTCCACATTAGAGAAACTTTGACAATTCTTCCCGTTGATGAAGACATGTCAAATTTTACTTGCCCTTCAGGTTCCAGCTTCACACGATGGCAACAATGTGAATACTCAGACGAAACAGTGAAGGATAAGTGTGAAAATCACGTGGTCTTCACGTGTCCTTGTTTTCATTGGTTTTATTTTTCTCTGCGTACGACTTGATATTTTTTTGCTTTGTTTTGTTTTTTGCTAGGATATTAGCATCAAGAGGTACAGAGGGTCCTCTTCCCTTATACCTTCACTGAGAATTACAACACAAAAACTTCTGTAAGGGCTGCAGTTGGAAGACTGGGAGCTACTGATGTGTTCTGGAACTCGGTGCTGTGTCGGGAATGTACTGCTGCAGCCAGCCACGTTTATGTGTGGGTGTCTAAGACCAGGTCTCCTGTCACAATCCTAAGTCCGATAAAACCTTCCCGGGCTCACTGACCATTGGGCTGCCAGTAGAATGGTGAGAAATGACCATGATCGCCATCACGTACTACTGCACCTCTAGAAAGTTTGTCAAAAATAGTATTCCTTCCAGAGAAGATGACGAACAGCTGTGGGGTGCTAAGTTGGATTGGAGCGTGGGAGGGGAAACCATTGTTGGGCCACGGACATCAACTGTATTCTCTGGAGGAAGTGAGGGGGGGGCATAGACATTCGCCCTGCCATCCCCCATCCCATTGGCTTGAAAAACAGTGAGTATGGTGCTGACAGAATTGGGGGGGGGTACCATGACCCATCCCCTTTATTGTATACACCTTTATATGGCAGAATCCCGTTTTGTGTCCGGTAGGACCTAAAAATAATGTCTGGATGAGCTAAAACGCCAGGTTTCAACTGGAATTTCTGCCACCCAATCCTAACTGTACAGAAGACAGCCGCCTATCTGCAAACACAATTCAAATAAAGTTTTTCATCAAGGAGAAATCCAGTTGAAGGATTCTGGAAACGGCCTCTCGAGGTATACACAGCCACATAATGAAAACGAGAGTCACTGTTAAAAACTGAAGTCTCTCTACTCCTCGCAAGCCGCGCAACAGGCAGTCCAGTAAATGACTTCGCCCGCGCAGCGAAATTACGCGTTTGCATTACCGTTCGCGTGCCGAAAAGGAGTCGTGTAATTTCAGAAGCCTGCGTCAATATCTAACAGGAAGAGGCACAAGTAGGCAAGTACGTGGCCTGGCCATACGGCCTCGAGTTGGTTTTTAAGCCTCACAATAGGGGACCGAGTGGTTTGTGCTCCGTGTCCCCAAGAAAGCGCATTTGCGGCTTTCCTCTCTCTTTAACGCGAACCTCAAGCACCGAGGCTTATGCATGTCAAAATATGTTTCGTCATGTCGGCGCTGTTAAACTGGGGATGCAAAAAACAGCCGCACGAATGACGAGGTTTTGCTAAGAGCTTCTTGAAACGTTCAGCTGTCGGCCCATGACTCTTACAATATTCCAGTGCAGGACGGCAGGGAAAGGATTTTGAGAAAACAATCATTTCTGTGCTCGCAAATTGTTTTGGTTTGAAAGCATCTTGTTTTGTTTAAACGCGACAATTATGTCCCCTGCTCCCCTCCTCAGCCCTCCCCCAGAAAACAAACATTCTTTTTTTTCGAGTTGCCTGTTCCTCTGTTGTTAACTGCCACGTTTTGTGGCCGGCAGGGCAACTAATTTGTATCACAGACTCTGTTATAATTCATTTCTGGACGTCTTATTTCATAGTCTTTGTTTAATCTCCGTGATGACGTCCATGTCTGGGCCGATAAATAACTCTATGGCCATGCAGTCATATTGGTTTCGTCTCAGAAGGTCTCTCTCACACTTCTAGCCCAGCTACGGCTAAGTTGTTCGCAGGTGTCAACCTTGACATAGAGACGGCAGGTGCGAAAGTGCAGAGGCGGATGAAGCGTTGAGGCAAGGCAAGGTGTTAATTTGATTCCATTGCTCTATGTCACCCGATGGTCAGTTTTAGAGGTTGCAATCCCAAGCTAAACTATGAGAGTTGAAGATACTGGCCAGGGAGATGAGTCACAACAGCATCTCTAGACGGCGACATTACTGACCAATGCCTTTGATGGTAGTTCAATCCCAAGCTGCCAGGGCTTACGACAGGTCCTTGAAGCAGGGGCATAGAAACAGCAAGTTCACCACCCCAGCTGCCAGAACTAGATCAAGCTAAGTACTTTTTTGTGACCGACAAGGCTACTTGTCTCGTCCTGGTTGGATATTTTGCAGTAGAGTGACACGTGATTACGTGAAGGACGTTAAATGGAAATGTTGGCTTTGAAAGGGTATAAAAGCCCTTCTTTGGAGGATGTAAAACACCTTTTGCCACCTTGCCTGCTACCAGTGCCTGTTGGTGTCGTCCTTACTAGCATTGCCGTTTGTTACCCCTTACTGAAAGGCCATTTTTCTGCTGTGAACGTTGGGCTGTCCTTTGTGGTGGTGGTGGTGGTGGTGGTGGTGGTGGTGGTGGTGGTGGTGGTGGCGGCGGCGGCGGCTGCGGCGGCAGTGGTAGTGGGACAGTGGCGGCGCGAACAAAAGAGATAGAAAAAGACCATTTCCAGTCATCGTGCTTGGGAGTCTGACAGCATTGGGTTATAGACAGGAAATAAATTTCCTGTACAAAATGTTAAAAAAGCAACACAGACTCGGCGAAGCAGGTGCCGCAGTTTCCAGTTCCAAACCTTTCCCCAGCTGTTTGTGTCTGTCTCTTCCGGCTATCCTGCCTGCCTGTCTGTATAGGGCTGTCCGTCCACCTCCACGTCTGTGTGTGTGGTCGGTCGTTTTACGGATTGAAGCATTTTCTGCTTCTAGCTCGAAAAAACTTCAAACTATGGAGCAGGGGGGGGGGTGCATGCTATTAAACTAGGCACTGATAAACATTATTTACTACATTGATGCCTGTCAAAGTAAGAGGGCTGCAGCAAGATAGACAAGGCAAATGTTCTGGAGATGGGCACTGGTGGAACCATTCCTGGAGTCCACCCCAGCAACCTTATTTACCGGTCTGCTAGAGAACTATTATTAATTGTGGGTTATTAACGCGCACAATATGCACCAGTGCTGTGGTCGATCTATGCGTCTAGACACTGGAGATATTCACGCCTGGCCACCAGAGGAACTCACTGTAACTCTAAAATATCAATATAAATTAGAATGAATCGACAATCACAATGAGAATTTCAGCGTATTTGTGAATGCCAGTGCCAGTCAACACATTTCAGGCATTTTGAGAAATATCCACCTTTCGTGGCATGATTTATATCCAAAAAAGATACACAACACAACACAACACAACACAACACAACACAACACAGAAGCTGTGCACCAAAACTATTTGGCTTCAAGTTCCTCTCCTTTCTTATCTATTGCAAGACACTCCTGTTTTCAAGTTATTGAATTAACCTAGTCGCAGACATCTGTTGGGGGGTGTAAGATGGTACTAAAGAATGTTCTCATTAGATTTACTGAAAAATACGTATGTAAAATTACCTGTTGAAATCGCACGATCGAGACAAAGTGACAGTCGGTTAATCGAGTCAGCGAATGGATAAAAGACGCTAATCGGATGCCGAAACTGCTTAACTGACACGAAAATGTTGACAATTTTATTTTTAAAGGCCCGGAACGAGCAATTTGAAAAAAATCCATGAAATACCTTTGCATTTGATAGAAAATCCTGGCCTCAAGGTTTCACTAAAACTAATAGAATAGAAAAGTATCAGTTCACAAACGTGGCGAACACAGCTGCAGTAGAAGACATCGAGAGACTTGCTCAAACCAAAATGTGAAAGCAAAAACAATTGTTACACAGAAAATGGCAGGATCTCAGGCTGTCTTCAAACAATCATTCTTGAGATATGATGTCACAGCTATTCTTGACATGGTATTCTTCTCTACATGATATCTTCCGTGGTCTGCAGATCTGACTGTTGGGGTTCCCTTGTTTGGTACGGATTTTCTGTTTTTGGAAACCCAATATCTTCGGAACTTTCGAACAGCCAACAGACAAACATGTAGTTAGGACAGGTAGTCAGTCAATTCCAGTTTCTTGTTTAGGGTAGCACTTATAGGTGTTAATAAGGAACTAGACCCAGTAAAAAGGTAAAGGTAAATATTTAACTATGCTGTTAGGAAAACAGTATATCCTTAAAGAAAAGCAGTGTACCACATGGCTATTAATTTGTTTGTACCAAACCGATATAAATAAGGAAAAAATGAATCCTTCCTACATGAATTTCTTTAACTGTTTGGGAACACTTGCGCCGAGTCATTTACTGTTGGTGGCTCATTACCCGGCGCGTTCATTTACCTCTTTACCGAAGAGGAGTCGTTATTTAAGCAGAAGTAACCTAATGAGGAACCGAACCACACCCACACATATTTGGAGTCTTCTCCTGATCTTAGAGGAACTCTTAAGAAGAGAGCATTGAGTTTAAACGAAGGGGTTGCAAAATGGGGAAGGGGGAGGGAAGCGAGATCGTTGATTCGTCCTTACTGTATAGTTTTCTTGTCGATAATCATTTGACTATTTCTCTGGGTTCTTTTCATTCGCTTTGACGATAAAATCTTCAATCTGCATGGTCTGGCGCATGTCTGAGTGCGTATCAGTTTTTACTTGTACCGTCTACTTTTCTGAATACAGGTGGAAAGGTGTGTGAGGAAGTGACGTCAACATCAGGTCAGTACCGGTCCTGTGATACCGGAAGCACATGGCTTGACTAGTGCCTTATGATTGCTTTCACCAGAATGGGAGGCCTAGGAAGGAAATTCTCGGTGCACTACTTATACCTGTGAAAAAAACATGCACGCTATTGGCGACAGCCTTCATATCTGTGCTGAATATTGCTCACTGCAAGCATAATGCTTTTGACTGGCTGTTCAGCAGCTCAGTTTGCGGCTTAAGATTTGCATCTTGTTGAAGACGGGCACTCGCATTGCTGGGAACCTGGGTTAGTTTGTTTGCATCCACGCATCCTGTCTCTGTCTCTCTCTGTCACTCTCTCTGTCTCATACACACACACACACACACAAGAAACCGCGCCTTCCCCAGAAAGCATCGCCCTTTTGAATGTTGTATGGATACAACAAATACGTTGTTAAAGGAAACGTCGTGAGACCTTTTGACCAGAGAAATATTTCACAGAAAAATCAATCAACTTTTGGAACCGATCATCATTCGATTCAGGTAGAAAGGTTTCATTCCTTTCCTCGTCCCATCAGACTTTGGGTAATTTTTGTAAATGTGTTTGTGGGAGGGGGGGGGGGCGGGAGCTTGCTGAGGAAGCCACGACAGCAAAATGGATCCGGCAAAAAAAAAAAAATGGAGAAGGAAGAGCAGAACTATCTCAGAACACTCTGCTTGCACTCCGACTTCTCAAGTGGTTGGGATAATTCAACACGAGAAAGCGTCCGCGGAACGTCAGCGCGCTAGCGGTGGTACCCCTTGTGAGCCGCGTGGGTCCGTCTTCTTTTCAAAGCTTTTGGAACGATCTTCAACACTTTTGTAAACATGGCTGTGAAGTAGCTGTCGACAAACCACGTGAGGTTTCCCCGTCACGAGGGCAAGGACCCCCCTCCGCCCCCATGCTTCTCCCCCTCCCGCCCTCCTCGAGTAGCGAACGTCTTTTTTTCCTCGTTTCCACCCGCTGTCTGGCAGACGTTAAATGTATAGCCCTTTTTTCTCTCCCCCTGCCCATTTCACCTGAGATCACGTGTAATTACCGAATACTCCCCTGGAAACTCGCGCACCGGTGGGAGGGGAGGGTAAACTGGCTTTAACAGGCTCCACCTAAGTCCAATTATATGAAAATTTGGAAAGTTTTTACCATCTAATTGCTTAACGTTCTCTGTTTAAAAAGTGCAGCAAGTCTCCCTGAAGCCGGAATGTGCACGAAGCTATTATGGGAATTTCCTCGAGGGAAATTTTCATTTAATGTCATTTTCTTAAACGTTTCGTAGGTACCCCGTGGGGAAAGCGATTGCCACTTCCAGACTAGGGCTACTGACTTAAGCACTTCCGAACCATAAAACCCAATGAGAAGAGCGTATTTTTTCTTCTCTTTTTCTAAAACTCGTCTTCACAGATGATTTCTTGCTCCGGCGTGATAAATGGTTTCAAAGGAATGATTCAGGAGAGGGCACGTGTCCGGCACGCTCAGTGCTAGCATCTCTACACGTGCGGGTGTCACAGTCCTTTTCGCTAAAGTTGAAAGTTAAGAATCTCTATGTATGCTTGTGTATCTGTCTTTATCCATCCCTTCCACGATCTCTTTTCGTTCTTCGTTCCCCGCACTCTCTCTCTCTCTCTCGTTTTTTGAACAATACGATACAATAGGATACGATAGAATATGATATGATAAAATGAAATCACATGGTATGATTGAAATGATACGACATTGCATAACGACAGCATGTTGTACAGAACAGTGGAAACTCAAACAGTTGGTAATTTTGAATCAGATCACAGCAGATTCTTTTTACTCTACATTCCTTACCCCTGACTTTTAAAAAAAGCAAACAGGGAGATAGTGAATACAGATGCATGTTATAAAAAGCAGTCTTCGCTAGAATCCCGAGGTAATGTAACACGGGGGACGGGGATGGGAGGTGGGGTGGGGTGTATACACCGTGAGAGGAAGTTAAAGGCACAACGAAAGAAGGCATCTCCTCTCTGTTTCTAATGGTCGTGCATCACGACCACGACAGCAGACGACGCCAGCACGGCCGCTAACGAACGCGCGGGTCTTGCCCCACGACAGCTGCCGACATGGCGCCGTATGCTCCTGGCAAGTTTACGCTTGCAGACAAGCTAGCCTGACGTATGGTCTGAGGCGATTTTCGAAAAAACGAGAGGCGCCTGAAGCTTTGGGTTGTGACGTCAGAACTCCTCCAGTGCTCCATAGGCTTTCTGACGTCACGGTCTAGCACTCTTGGGGTTTCTCGCACGTCCAAAACTCACCGTTGGCATCAAGATGCCCAGTTTGTTTTCTCGCGTCAGCCAGTCAGAAGGGGAGAGTTCTCTTAGCAAAAGGAGGAAGCAAGGAGGCGGTTGGGGTGAATGGGCGAAGGGTGGGCATTATGGGAGAACATGAAACATTGTGTACACGAAACAGTTCAAGCCAAGTTCTACATCGGCCATCATACGCATACCTGGTCCACTGGTCTTTCAAGGTGACAGCTTCCATTAAGTGCGCTGTACTTCAACCCAAAGACTCATGGAATTCTTGGACAACAATTAATCCCAGAAAAAATTCTGATGAATACACTTTGTTTCCTACAATCTCAGAGAGACAGAGAGAGAGAGAGAGAGAGAGACAGACAGACAGACATTTAATATGATGGAAGAGATTGACCTTTACCCACCCCCACCCCCCCCCCACACACACACCCCTTCCACTCGCTGCTTGCTGTCTTCTTACATATGCATACTGATGCGGAGATAAGATGGAAGTACGTAAAATTCTCGCTTGTTTTCCTCACCCTCTTTCTGTTCTCCCCCCCCC
>SMGT01001153.1:547315-574200 GCA_004794575.1 Lanistes nyassanus | reverse complement strand
CCCCCCCCCACACACACACACACCAGCCCTCTTCCTTCACGTGCTTCCTCCTTACAACCTCTGTTTTCTCCCATGTCTCTTTACGCATGCTGGATGCCCCCTGTCGCTCTCCGAGACTTCTGACAGCGATCACGGGCGACGTCACCACCACCACCACCACCACCACCACCACCACCACCACCACCACCACCACCACCAGTCTGCGTCGTCGTCATCCCTATCGTTGTCATGGTTCATGCCTCGTTACTCCAACTTTGAGGAGAAGTCTCACCTAAAAGATGTCTTTCGTATATGATTGTAATACTGCCGTCCACTTGCAGCCCTGGGCTGAGCTCCATACCCAAGTACACCCAATTTTTCCTTCCGCGACTAAAACTGCACGTGAAAGACAAGATGAACATTCTTTACAGCTGCCTGTATTAACCCGAGCTGGCTTCACGACAGCTAACGAACAAGGGTCTTGCCCTACGACATTCTAATATACTACTATAAATTATACAATCTTCCCCTTTCGTCAGAACTATGCACACGTGCTCCTTCTGGGGAAACAATCTTTGAGAGAATTCAGGATTGTTCATACCTCCTTGCTCCACGTTTAACTGTCTTTAAGTTTTGAGAGGCTGGACGCATCTCGTTGCGCACAGTTACGTGAAGACCGACAGTTCATGGAACTAGCCAAAGTGATCGAAGGATAAAGCCTCCCTGTCGTTACAGACGCCATCACCACCCGTCAACGCTTTCGTCGCCTCAGTACATCAAACGCCTAATTAAAGTTATCGTCAAACACGGCTGTACTTGACTTACAATTTCTACGGAATCTTCCCCCACCCCATACCCCGAAATCACCGTATTGCATGCCGCGCGGCGTGCGTTGGGCGCATGCACACAGTTCGCATGCCAGACTACTTTATCACGCGAGACACGTGCTTCAGGGTGGGATCGGGAAATGGGGTGGGGTGGGGAGAGGGGATTGAAAGGAAGCGAGGAGACAGAGGTAAAGAGGAATGAGGCAGAAATCAGAAAGAGTGAGGGAAGTAGAGAGGGAAAATAGACCTACACATGATGACAAGAACGAAATATTCGTGTCGTTGTATGACAAATTAACAAAGTTCCTTAGTTTCTTTACTTTTAGTTATTGTTTTTCGTTTTCTTTCCTTATCTTTCTTTCCTTTTCTAGATGCGACTTCTGAAGGAAAAGGGATCGCCGATACTGTCAGTTGTTGACTGTAGATGCCTAGAAAATACTCAACTGGCTGCCCACTGGAACGAGACCACTTCAGTTGTATTAGGCGTCAGATGTGCAGTGGCACGAATTACCCGCCATTTCCCGCTCAGTCCTCCCACGTCGCAAATACCCTCCCTCCCCCTCTTTTTCCTGGTTTCCCTCCTTCCCATCATCTTGCCACCCGCCGTATCCCACCCCGCCTCTCTGGTCGGTTCTCACCTTCATTATGTTAAAACCGAAGCCGTGCTTGCAGTTACTAGAGGCAGCCACCATGCTGCGTCTGTGTGAAAACCCCACGAGACGAATTTACACGGGGGGCTCTAGCGCGTGAAATTGATTAGGTTCTGATTTCATCAATGCAAATTTCACCTGTTTACTCGCACGTTTGTTGTCCAGAAGAATGCTCGAAGAGGCGTTTAACCATTTTCAGACAAGAGGCGCTGGAGGCCAGGTAGCTAAGCTACGGTCCCTTGGGCTCTTCTCTTTATCCGATCCCTGCTGACTATGAAGATTAATGTCTTCTCAACTCCCCAGAAATCGTGGGGTCATAAGCAGAGAAAAACAAGGAAAATTGGATGGCTGGGATACAATAAGGGGGGGGGGGGTAGAAGTAGCATTTTGTTGGCAGAAATTCAGAAGGAAAATTCAAGAAATAAGACTGAAGACAGTCATATGAACGAACTTCATAATACACGGTCCGCAACACACGGTCCGCATCTGTCTTTGACAGGCATGCGTGCGGCCTGTTTGCCCCCCACCATCCCCTCCTCAAAAAACCTGTCACAGCTATGCACGCCTTATTGGATAATAGCTGCATAGAAAGTGGACAAGAGCGCTTATGTATTTCAGAACTGTCTGAAAATCATGTTTGAATAAAACTTTTAGCCCGCTCTGGATTTTTCAAGTAACTTTATTGCTCTTCGACAAAACACTTTTACAACATCCAATCAGAACTTTGTTTTTGCACACGAAGGGTTGTTAGAGCGTTCACAGCATTCTGTAAGTTATTAACCCAGCTGTAGCCTAAAGCCCCTTTGAGAGTTTTATTTTATATCAAAATTTTCTGTCTTGCGACCTATTAAAAATGTTTGTGTGACTGGGGTTCTTTGCCTGTACAATAGCTACCCCTCGATTCATCCTTCCGCAACACTTTTTCATCGTTTCGTCTCCCCCTTCCCCCTTCACCTTTTCATCTGCCACCTCCTAAGCCGCCACTCAATCATAAGACTTTCATTGTGGCTGACTTGGCATGAAACAAACAAGCAAACAGTCAGATACTGTCTCACCAAGAACAGTCCAGCTGGGGAAACTTCAGTTTCAGGGGTGGGATCGAGAAATAGAATGGTGGGTGGAGGTGGGGGGGGTGGGGGTTGACAGGATTATTGTGGTATCCATTTATTAAATACCATAGACATCTTAAAGTGAACAGCGCATTGGAAAGCTGAATGGTTACCATGTTTTCTATAAGACTTTCTAACGTTCTATTTATATCAGTTCTAAGATATTCTAATATTCTTCTATAAATTTTACAACCTTCCTCGTTCGTCAGAACTATCCATACGTGATCCCTCTGTGGAAAAAAATCTTTGAGAGAATTCAGGATTGTTTCTATTTCGTTTTGCGAAGTTTACTGTCTGTCTGGAAACATCATGGAGATTACCCGTCAGATTATCCACTATTGAAATCTTTTCAGAATTGTCAGTCCTGTTTACAGCTTCTGCATCATTCTGCTAGACTTTACAGTAGGTTCTACAGCCCACAAACCAGCAATCAAGATAAATCGCCTTTTGAAACAGCTGCAAGTTTCACGCAGTTAAAAATTCTCACATGTAAATCAATAGAGCTGGTCTCTTGCATTAATAAATGTATTTAATGACATCCTTCCACTTAAAAAATCTCATTACACGGGAAGAATAGCTGTACTGCATCAGTCCTTTGTGTTCTAGCAATGTTCGAAAATGGAAATAAAATTTTGCTTGGCCGCTTTCAGGGAGTCCCCCCTTCTCCCCCCCCCCCACACACACACCCGCACACACTGTTTTCGGTGATCTTAACCCAGGAAAACAATGCCCCAGGCATAGCTTTGAACGGTTTGTAATTGATTTAGTGTATCTGCATGGGAATGTGGAATGTAAACATATGCGTGTTAAGCTGTAGGTACTATGTATGTTATGTAAGGGGATAGATGCAGTACAGATCAGTATAGATCTTTCCCACGTGGGACAGGACTGGGAGTTGACCTCCAGTGCACTCAACTGACTGCACACAGACATAATGCAATGTTAGAAACACTATTTGGAGCTGTCCAGCACCCTGTTACCCATGTACAGACACCCCGTAATCCAAAACATTCACTGTCCACAAAAGTCACTCAGAGCCCAGCTGCCAATCACAGCTACACCTGCAGGGCACGGGAATTTAAACCTTAGCATCTAAGCAAGCTATATAAGCCTTGGTAGGACCAGTGGGGAGGTGGGGGGCACGAGACTTGCTATGGATGGGACAGAGTAGCGAGAAGGAGAGATTAGAAGGTGAAGCCTCCAAGGGAGACAACTGTCATGTCATGGAACAAGTATACGATAAAACTTTTCAAACGTGACCAGGTTGCGTGGTCTTTGTGGAGGGGTGAGGGACTCCAACAGTGTTACATCCATTTCGTGGTGCCGTGCCGCTATTTCAAGGTGTGGCCTTATGTTACATCCATTTCGTGGTGTCGTGCCTTTACTTTGTGGAATCGTAATGTTACATCTGTGTGTCGGCAAGGAGAGTGGACCCAAGAAAGTTCTTGGAATGTAACTGTGTACACGTCTTTGTGTATAAACGTTCCTTCAGACACACAAAGGAATAAGTGAAAATAAAGCTTCCTGAATTAGAACGCAACTTACATATATTTGTGCTAATAGCGTCCTTAAATGTTCATTATGTCTTAAAAAAACAACAAAATTAACTGTGAACTAGAATAAAAACAAACCACAAACAAAACCAAGATCAATACATCCCCCCTTTTCTTAGCGGGGATATTTGCGGCCGGTTTTATGTGTAGAACATAAACATTATGTATAATTGAGTTGATAAAAGCAGTTTGTGGCTGTTCGTCATGTGCGTTTTACTTTCACTTTCGTGTGTGGAAAGAGATACCTACGATTGCCCAGCCACATCAGCCCAGCTCTGTACCCACGACT
The DNA here is from genome assembly GCA_004794575.1 of Lanistes nyassanus. Classification (NCBI taxonomy): domain Eukaryota; kingdom Metazoa; phylum Mollusca; class Gastropoda; order Architaenioglossa; family Ampullariidae; genus Lanistes; species Lanistes nyassanus. Next base: position 569,793 of record SMGT01001153.1, on the reverse strand, counting down.
GCTGTAGGCATCCGCGTTCGGTTCCTTTCCACCTGTTCCCCACTCACTCCTTCGTCACTCGTGTTGGAAACCCCTCCTCCACTCCATCACCCACTGCACCGTGATTAAGGGGTATCAAAGGATGATGGTAATATGCACGTTTGCCGACTTAATCTACCCGACACCTCGTTACGTATCGCCGGCAAATATTGGCTTACACTACGCACACAGTTTCGTCTCCCCGTCAAAGCGAGGGCGGCCCAACCTCCGTGCCGTTGCACGGAAAACTGAGAAACGGTGATGATTAAAAGATTTCGCGGTGTGCCTTGAACTTTTCTAGTTTACCTGTTCTTTTCTTTTCACGTCTCTCAGGCGAGCGAAGAAGGTTCTCGAAGCGTTTCGTAAAACCACGCGCTAATTGTCAGCACTGGAGGCGGTAGCAGATCTAGAAATAACATTGTTTATGACAAGAGCGATGAGTGAATCATTAGCAGGTGCCTCTGTAGCAATTTTTAGGTTATTAATTGGTTGATATAAGATGGTTTTAATCCAGACAAATAAGAAGTAATAAATTTAGTAGCTTCTCTAAACTGGAGAGGTTTTTTTTCTGTCATGCAAAAAATTGCAGATCTCTCTCTCTGTTGCTCTTTTTCATACACACTTCTCTGTCACGCACGCGTGCACGGATGAAAGCACAGCCATTAACAGAGGCAGGCAAACAGACAGACCACCCGGTTACATTCCTCTCGTCAGCTTGGGCAGGTCCAAAACTCGGGCAGTTGAGAGGAACCGACGGCGACTTGACGGGTTTTGCTGCTGCCGCATCAATCGGTTCAACCGCCGTCTGTCTTTCACTGAAAACTCATAGTCGGAGCGAAAATGTTTGTCAGCTCTGAAGCCGAATGATGTAAGAGGTAGTTTCTCTGAAAGAACATGCTAAAGTCCCGTAGGATATGCTTGTTTTCTTTTTGTTTTGCTTTTCTTTTGTTTGGAGTTATAGGCTAAGGTTCAGCTAGCATTTGGGAAGTATTAGAAAATAGTGTTCGCGTTTTTGAAGCCAGTTAAAATTTTGAAGTCTGCTTCATCTTTTGTTAGCTCAGATTCCAAATTCATGTTTTTAAAACTCAGAAATGGTTTCTTCTGGACAGAAAGTTAACATGCAGTGAATACGACTTGGGGTTGGTCACACAGTCGACGGCTGTTAAAACGAGGCGACAGCGAGATCCAACACGCAGCAACTCACTGTCGCGACCTCTCAACTGCCTGCGTTCTGGCTCTGCCCGAGCGAATGAGATGAATGTGAACCGCATGGGCAGGCAGGCAGGTAGAGATTCACATGGGCTTAAAACAGTTATGTGTCTTTCGCTTTCACGGACAGACACAGTTATTTCCCCCCTCGCAGACAAAATATCCGTGTCTCTCTCATGAACAGAAAACAAGTATCTTTCTGTCATAAAAAGAAAAATCTGTTTGTCTCTTTTAAGGAAAAAAACCAATAACAACAGAAAGTTTACAAGAGGTTGTGGATCACCTGTAGATTAAAAAAAAACAGTAAAATATTTTTTGATCTATCTCTTGGACAAGAATTGTCTCCCTCTGTTTTACCGACAGAAATCGGAGCTGTGTAATTTATGGACAGAGAAAGGTTGTTTATGTAGACCAGTCTTTTCATAGAGAGGAAAATTCAATCTATCACAGTAATAAAGCATGTAGAGAAAAATCTACCAAAGAAATAAAACGTGTATACTTTTTTTCGGGTACACAGAAACAGTCATGACTTTCTCACGGACACAAATAATTATGTCACAGACAGAAGCATTTGGATCTGTTTCATCTTTAGATCTTTCTCACAGACAGAAATTAGATATCTCTTACCTACAGAAAACATGTTCTGTCTTAAAGAAAGAAATAGCAAAGTTTGTAAAAGGCTAATGAAACAGGTTTAAAGAAATAAAATCCCCCCCCCCCCCCCCAATAGAACGTGAATCGTGTAAATTGTAGAGAATCCTTCTGGTTTGTCTGGGATCATAACAAGGAAGATAATGCAACAGCGACGAAGGTGGACGAAGGCACACCGAAAGCAGACAAGGACAGGGCTGCGCTGTGAAAACATTACTCCACGCGCTCAGCAACTCAATGGTGGTCCCTCCACCTCCCATCCAACCTTTCCATCGCTCGCTGGTCGTTCCTTAGTGTGTTTTATGTTTGACAAAGGAAAACACGGACTGGGAATCGTGAAAAGGCAAGCCAAGACCAACAGGGCCAGGTGTTGCTCGGAGATCCGCCGCACAGCGCGAGCCTTTGAAGACGGGTGCCTCAGTTTTATGCCGATGGGTGGATCTACCCTATGAGGCTCGGTATATTCTGTCAACCCGTTTGAAGATGCTCAACATTACAACAAGAGGCGGGTTCATGAACTGCGGCTGCTTGTTTAACCCCACCTCCATCTCCAGCCCGCCGTTAATGTGGTCAGTGACTTCCGACCTCTGGAATTTTTAAAACAAACTCTTTTTTGCACCTGGGAGGATTGAATTGCCCACTTGGCGCCTGCGGGATAAATGGCGGTCAGAGTGACTTTTTCTGTTTATTTTGTTACAAGATATAATCGTCCACACATGAAACTTTTTGATATAAGACAGAGAAAATAAATTTACAAAATGGTTGGAGAAGTCCGCACTGAAATTAGTCTTCAGTAAACGGGCTATTGTCTCACAGACAGCTCGGCATCAATGATTCAGTGCATAGCGGTGGTGTTCATGCGCGCGTTTTTGCGTGTCAAGGCGTGAGCGCTTTCGTCTTTGTGTGGATGTGTGGGTATGCGTATGGGTATGGGTACGAGTATATGTGTACGTGCCCGTGTGGGTATGCGTATGGGTATGGGTATGAGCATATGTGTATGTGTGGGTACGTAATTCTGTGCGTGTGAGTTCACTCTGGCATGGGTTTTCCCCAAAACAGTTGTGATGTGTGACCTTTTACATTTTCTGCAGACGCCTGTTCATGATGACTGTTCACATGTGTGCCTACGTGTGTTCTTTCTAAATGCATGATTACTTTTAAGTGTGCTTGTTTTTGCAGTGGTGCAAGTGTCTTTTGCACAAGCTCGCATGCCCGTGTACATGAACAATCGTAATGACAGTAGCTTCTTCCGGCGTATAAGTGATGACAACATTTTGAAGATTCCTGGGACTCTTTCATTACCAACCCACAGATATCGTTCTTCAAAACTTGACTATTACAACGAAATAAACAGTAGCTGTCTTTCGATCCATTTCCTTTGTTTTCGATCCATTTCCTTTGTTTTACATTTTATGGATTCGTGCGCGTTAGTGTGCGTGCCCAAAAGCACGTGTGTATAAATGCCTGGTTAGCGGGCGTTAGTAGTGGCGTGCATTTGCCTTTCTCCTTGTTTACACATTAACCCCATAATTTCGCTCGGTCTTTTACAAGGGTTCTTTGAAGTGGCATATTGTTTTGCGTTTTTTTTTCGGTGTGTGTGGGGGGGGGGGAGTTTGTGTGTGTGACTTAACCTTTCACTTATCGCGGCCGCTTTTCCCAGTAACACTCGCTTCCTCTGTTCCATTCCCTCTAACTGCATTCGTCTTGCAACAAAGTAACAACCGGGTCGGCTCGTTCCACACAAACACCCTTCACACCCCCTTCACATCCCTGGTTTCCAGCTTTCAAACATCGTGCAGCCAAGCGTGCAGCGCAGATTCGTCTTATTTATTCACAGTCACGCACCGCAGCGCTAGGCAACTTTTAGAACCCTACTGGCGCGTGCGCGCGTGCATGCACACACGCGCGCGCGTGCATTCTAGACCAGCCTGACACGAGGCCGGAGCGCGAGTCCCCTCCGCCCGTCTGCCCCTAATTATCCGCAACTCGCGGCACGTGCATCAGGGTGCGCACGCCCGATGTCCGTCGTTTGTCTGTCCGTTGGTGGATGGAGCCCCAGCTAGGACGAGATGGCGCCGCTCGGACGATGACCGCTGCGCCCTCTACTGGTGCCAAAAAAAGAGTTTGTTCTCGCTGTTTGGTCGTACAAAGGCTCTGAACCCCCTTTACCCACCACTCTCTTCCCCTCCTCCCATCGCTCTGCTTCTCGGGGTAGGGGTGGGAGTTAAGCAGGACTATCGTCTCTCTCGGTCCCAATCCCACTCTCACCTGCCTGTCATAACTTTTTTTATCTAATGCGATTACCTTAAGTACTGCAGTGCAAGGGGGGGGGGGGCTTGGTTAGCTCAGTTGGCAGAGCTGCTTACTAGCAGGTGGAAGGTTTCTGGTTCGAATCCAGGTGTGGCAAAGGATTATTGCCTGGAGTTGCACTTTGTCCAATCTCCATTCGGTCATCTCCCCGCACAGAACCTGCATGTCCGCACTGGCCATCTTACTGCAGCCATAAGTCGGGTGGTTCTTTCAGTGCATAGCTTAGTAATAGGACCCCATCCCTCATAGCGCGAAATCACTGCGAGATGAAAGCACTGTCCCTTTAAATAGCCAACCAGCTACTGCAGTGCCCCTGAATTCCATGCTAAGAGACCATGGGCTGGATTGCATGAACGTTCGTAACTGCTCTTCCGATCACAAGAATGATCTCGCGGCTTGTTCGCCCTGTGTATTTTACGTTTACATTTAGGCGTCATGCAGGAGATAAGAAAGCTCATGCAAACCACCCCCTGGTCACATTGGACGATCGTTCATACCTGTCTTTCCTGTTTTATGAGAGGTTGAAAACCCGCGGGCTCTGTATATTTTGCATGCACCCATTACGTATGGACAAGCGATAAGACGAAGTCCTATATAACCAGACCCAGGGTTGAACTTAGTGGGGCACAAGCGTTGATATTCTACATTTATGCATAAAAGCTCCTGCATGGTTTAGTCATATGACCCTTAAGGAAATTGTTATGTATGAAATGAAATGTTAACCTTCATGCCGCCCATTCCTACTGTATGCGGGTCGTATACTCAGCCGTATGGACTGCCATGCCTGGCAGCATGTAATGGAAAATGTAGGTAAACGTAAAATGCGTATAAGATCCCAAATCTTCCACGAAGATTTCTTCGTGTAAGAAATGTATTGTTTTAGTGCATTTGGGATCAGTTTACATACGAACAAGAGATGCTAAAGATCTTGCAATGCTGATTTGACACTAAAACATGATAATTTTGGAAGGCGTAATTAGCGTGAGACGAGTTAAGTCATACGGAACACCGTTTCCCCTTGAAATGCTTGGCATACCCTTCATCCTCGACCCCATTCACACACACACACACACACCAAGCAAGCACGCACGCACGCACGCACACAATCAACCAAGTACGCATGCACGCGCGCGCTAAGTGCTTCACGCTAAACAATTTGCGTGTGCGTCTTTTATTTAATAGTATTTGTCCGCGGGTTAGTCAGTTTTCCTTTTTTCCCCCTTAAAGTGAAGACATTGCAGTCTACAGTCAAAGAGTAGTACTTTATAAGAAATAGTTATGAAGCATCAGTTCGTGAATTGCATTCCTTTTCCGTTTATGGTTTTTTGGGGGTGGGAGGTGTTGCAGGAGGGAGATGAACGTGGAAGGTAGAGTTGGCTAAGGTATCGTGTCATGAAAAAGATGTTTCTTCTCATCCGCGGACTCATGATTAAAGACGCTAGCCATTTAATATCAGAAGATGCCACGTGTCGCCTTGCAGCAGTTCCTGACCTCAGACACGTTTCTGCCGCTGGCAACCAAAGAAAGTGTACAGTCAAAGCGATGAGGTCGCCATGTCATTCAAATAAACAAACAGAAAAAAACGAAATAAAACAGTGAACGACTTTGAAAATGAAAAGAGGACGAAAAAAACCAAAATGAAACAAGTAATAAGGATGGGATACAAGAAAAGAAAAGCAAAGAAAGAATGAACAAAGGTTAGGATGAGTTAGAAACTATTCTAGAAAACTAATGTTTTCCCATAGGAATCTATAAACTTGCTTGTGGTTGTGATCTGGTGGAGGTAGCATAAATGAGAGATGTCGGAAAAAGGAACATATTCCAGCTTGAAATCAGTCTTGTTTTCCCGAGTTAGCGTTGTCTGGAAACCACATAAAAATTGAGCAACCTGGTTTTACGATTTAGAATATGCTTTTAAGGTGCTTATTTCATAAACTGTTTAAGTTCCTGGGCCGGCTTGCATGAGGCGTTCGTAGCTGCTCTACAGGTCATAATAGCAGTGGTAAGGCCCATTTACCCTGTGTATTTTACGTACACCTTTACGTATGAACAAGGGAAAAGAACGTTCATGCAAGCACGCCCAGGGGTGTAAGTCGTGATACACTTTTAGGGATAGTCCAAGATAACAACCCCTCTTCCATAACAAATAACATAAGAAATAAAAATAACACTGGAATCAGTTAGATGTTTGGTTTGGGGGTTGCTTAACGCCTTGTCGCAAATGAGGTGCATTCCAGGACGGCGTTGCCACAGAAAAAGCAAGGAACTCGGGGGCGGACGGCCTGTCCGTTAGACCACCGAGGCGGTCGAAATCAGTTATTTGATTACTTGCACAAGACCATTAGTCCACAACTGACTAGTCGACCCAACAAACAAGAGAGCATGCGAGCAACTAAAGTAAAGAAGTGAGTGAGCTGCAATAAAGAGAGTGTTGTCTTTCCAATTTAATGTCACGCTAAAGGTCTGCCACAAATGTCGCCAAAAAACTCTCCGCAATTTCCATCACCTGCCTGTGACAAATAAATTCTGGATAGAGTTCCCACGTGTTCGCTGTTTTGCCCGAGAAGACACGAAAAGGAAACAAGAAACGTGTCTGTGATTTGTCTCCATGTAGAGTTGAGCTGACATGTCAATCACAGGAAGTATCCTCAACAGTTCTATTTCCGGTATTCCCGGTGTGCAATTAAACAGGCTCGTTCCATTGGTTGGTTTGATTACAATGTTTCGATGCTTGATTGCAGTCTACTGGTGAGTGAACTAGGACATAAAGTGGTTTTTTTTTAAATTGACCAGACTGGGAAAAATTTGCCAAGGGCTTTGAGCAGCTACTGAACCGTTCCGCCAGCGACTGTTGTAGAAGTCCGTGGGTCCATGAAAACAAATGTCAGAGATGACGTAATAATGCGACAATGTGGGATTGAATCGCGAGCCCGTGCGCGTTTGTGGAGGGGAGGGGTTAAAAAGAGAGGAAGACAAGAGGAGTGAGAGTGTAGAAAGTTTAGAAAGAATGAAAAGAACGAAACCAGGTGATGCTGGGCAGAATTGTCAGCTGTAGGTATATAGATATAATGTTGTTGCACTGCGTATGAACCTGGGCTGGGTTGCATAGGCTTTGTAACTTTTGCTGATCTTTCGTTTATACATAAAGGTGGGCGTAAAATATACAGGATGGCCAGGACTTGTGCCCACTCTGATGACCAGAAGTGCAGATACGAAGGGTCATGTAGACCAACCTTGGTTTAGGTTTCATGAGCATTTGTGTGCCACCTTGTGTTCGTAAACGTAGTCGTAAGGCCTGTTCGCCCTTTGTATTTTACGTCTGGAGTACACATGCAACCAGTCCCTCGGCTACGTTACATCTATAAAATACCTGTTCCCAGTTCATGGCAATATACGTTATATAATACTAATCTGGCTTAAACAATTTCATCAGAGAGCTATATCTAAACTGAAAACATTATTCTCGTCAAATATCAGAACAAATGACTGCTAACTGGACTGAACAGCAAGAACAACAGATTATCTGTACCAAAGACACAGTGGACGTTTCGGGACATTACCCTTCGTCAGCACAGGAAAGACAAAAAGGAAATGCACAAAACAAAACACAAAGAAAGAGAGAATTACTTACAGACATCTGGTGTGAGTAGACACGAGACAACACTGACAAGCCACAAACTGGAGGCCAGCAACGTCACCAAGAAGATGGGGTAACGCGAAATTTAACCTGCGTCACTTCCCGTCTCCCCGAAAAAAATAATGCAAGGACATTTTTGCACGTATTTTAACGTATTTTTGCACCAGCACAAAAAGGGACGACTATTCTGACAGATTCCCTCTACTGTTGAAACGAACAAAGAGAGACACGTGTTTCGCCGGCTAACTTCGTATGTACATGAGTGGCTGGAGTGGTCCCTAATTTAACACGAAAAACATTTCCCAGTCGGACGCTCACTTTCAGCTACAAAGCAACACCATCTGACACCTCCTTGACCGGATAATCAACGAACATGAAGAATACATTTCAGGAAGCGCATTTAGAGAGCATCTGGAGGCAATGTGTGGAGGAAACGTGTTATAAGACGATGGTCCACACCGTGCTTGGGGCCATCTGTGTGCGTGTGTGCGTGCTTGCATGCGTGTGAGCTTTCCACTCGCCCGTCTGCGGGAGTGCACACACACACACATGAATGAATGCATGCGTAAGGGCTTATTCCATACACTGTTTTCTTAGAGGGCTGTTCACACCTAACTGCCCAACACTTGAAGGAAAAACACACAGAAAGACTAGAGTCTGGAACAGGCAAAAAAGAATGACATTTGAGCGGAGAAGTGGGAGAAGGAACACATTTTAAAAAGTATCATGCAACCAATCTTCTGGCTGCAAATTTTATTTTGTTGGTAAGGCAATGCAAGTGATTCATAAACTACAATAGAGAACGGCAACAAGGAAAGAATCAGCAGCTGGGGTGGTGATGGTAGCAATATACTACACTATACCGTACTGTACTATTCTATACTATAGTATACTATGCTATTCCATATTATACTATACTATGTTGTACTATACTAAAGTATACTTGCTGTACTATATTATAGTATGCTATAATATACTATGATAAACTATAATATAGTATACTATGCTATTCTGTACTACAGTATACTATGCTATTCTATACACTTAGTGGTGTGTAGGAGTCCGTGACTTAACTGAAGAGGATCGAAGTTGTATAGATAACTGTACTTTAAACTAAACCAAACTTCGGGTACCTTAAGGCCGTTACATTTTTAAAATTATTAATTAATATTTCCCCATATAAAGGTGTGAGTATCTTACCTGGTGGGTTAGGAAAAGAATTTACAGCGGTAATGATCATAACAGACGTATAAGTCACGAGATGACAACAGCGGTTGGCAGTAGTGGTGTATCAAAGAAAGAAAGAAAGAAAGAAAGAAAGAAAGAAAGAAAGAAAGAAAGAAAGAAAGAAAGAAAGGAAATTGGCTATGTTTCACCAGAGATCGTAAATTGCATCCTGGAAATTGCTCGTATGATCTGTTTTCGCTTGAAGTTCATGAGTGCTTTTTATACTAGAAAATGAGTATAGAATAGCGGGTGCGATGCATCCTGGGAACATCAAATTTCCCTCACACACTCCCAGTAATCGCTCGAAATACCAGGGCCACGTTTAGTAAACATAGAGGGAAACTATGCAGACAGTACTGCAACCGTTTGTAAATTAGTGTGTACATTACTAGAGTTTGCGGGATCTACAAACAAGCTTCGAAAGTTTACGAGTTACCCAAGCACGTAAGCACGTAACTGCAGTTTACAAACATCGTTCAGAACGTGTGACTTTGAGAAGACCTCAGGACGTGCACAACAAGACCTCAGGACGTCCACACACCCAATTTCCGACGCGCCGTTCCGTAAACATCAAGGCGTTAGCACCATCTCACGTGAACACAGACGTCTTCGGACAGTCGTCATTTATACAAGTGATTCTAATTATGACTGCCTTATTAACACCACCCGCCAGGGTCGCCTGGGCGCCTAACGTTGATGGGGCTCACACCATGCGCCTCTTTCGGCCATCTTTGTTCCCGAGGGGAGGAAGTGTGCTTCCCGCAAGCTCACGACTCGCGCAGGAGACCCCTGGCACGTGCCGCCAATGAGCCAATCTGAAATAAGATCGTTTTCCTGTCTAGTCTCTCCGCCGGGGCTTACAGTCGTTGGCCTTTGTCTCCATTCGGTGTCATTTCCCCAAATTAAACGTTCCTGCTTGGGCTAGACAAACGCTGGGCCTTGCCGGATCTCTGGTCGTGTTGGGACACAGATCTTCGGAGACAAGACCTGTGTTTAAAAGTCGCAGGAGTTTCCTGCAGGGCAAACTATACGTCGACGACAAAAAAGGGATGTCGACAGGCTGAAGAGCTGTGCAGCTGATTGAATTCCAAGTCGCACTGATATGACCGCTTGTGGGGTCTGCCTCAAGCCTAGGGACAAATGTTTATAAAAAGAAACCAGCATTGGAAATTACAAACAAAAGAGTCGAACTTCAAAGAAAAGAACTACAAGTTCTTTTTAAGTTTTGCGAATGTGAAAACGCTTCTTTTCTCTCCTCTTTTATATAATTGTGTTGTTTCATTTCTTCCTTCTTTATTTCTATCCTTTCTTCTTCCTGTCCTTCCTTCTTTCTATCTTTCGGCCTTTTTTCCTCGTCCTGTTAAGATATCGGTACTTACAGATGGTGATTATTTGAACAATAAAATCAATGTTTTAGCAGCAGTAATAACATAGTGGTTTGTTGTTGTTTATTCTGAAAAGTAGCATCAAAGTCATATCGCGTTGGAGTTCAAAGGGGAAAAGGTGGGAAGATGTTGAAGAATGAGGAAGAGTAAGAGGAAGGCGAGCCACACGTACAAACTTCCCGACTTCCAGCTTTTCAAACAGGTGTCACTGTCAGAGAAGGTGATGGGCTGGACACATGGTACAAAAGAGCGCTTCCTTACCGTCTTGGTTACGAGTATGCGCTAAACTATGCTATGAACCATCCCTTCCAACCAACCCAAACAACAGATAAACAGCAACAGCAATAGTAACATGATAACTACCAGCAACACCTACCTACCTACCTACTTACCTACCTACCTACCTACCTACCTACCTACCTACAGCTTTGAGTCCACCATTGGCAAGGACTGAAAGCAGCTCAAAAGTGAAGGAGACTTACGACATTCACTGGCGCCATGATCATGAATATTCGACATTTAAACAAATGTATAGATCTCGATTACGTCAGGTTTCCTTTGCCATAACATCTTATACTGTCCTCCCATAAAACGCTTCCACTTAAACGGCAGCTTTCTACTGGGCATTTGGAGTGAGATGTAAATTTGCATTCGGCTTTCAAAGGTGAAAGCCATTAGTCGACTTACAGGCCCATTTCCATACTCCATCACTATGATATGCAAATATACTCGCGCTCACACTGTAAATCAATAATTTCACACTGTGCGGTACGATAAGATATCCGCATTTTATTTATCTTCATTAATTCCGCTCTTCTCTTTCACCATCTTCGGTGCTGGGAGCAAATGCTGAAGACCAAAAGAATCGATCTTCTCACATCCCTATTCTCTAAATTCAGTTATTTCTGCAAAGGTATTGACCAGAGACGAGTCTGCAACCCCACTCTTCATTTCCGGGTCATGTTGGCGACCCTGAGTGACGCGGTGCTGACATCTTGGACACTAAATAGGCGAGAGGATGACATGTGTTTACTCGATGGCCTCCCAAACCGCCAGCAAAGGGGATACCATGTCCGAGAAAAAATGCCTCTCAATAGCCGAGGGAGATGCGGGCCGGACGCACCAATATTTAATTTCGTTAAAAGCCTGCCGTCGATCAAAACTGCTAGATTTCTGTCATTTTCGACCGTGGATCAGCCCCCCAACCCAACCTTTGGCCAGCTCAACCTTCCAGCCTCTCTCCCTATATCTTTCTGCCTCTTTTCCACCCCTTCTTTATTTTTCCCTTGGTTCTTCTCTTGCCCCTCCATCCATTTCTTTCTCTCCCCCCATACCCTCCTCCTCTCCTCTTGCCTTATCTCTCCTCCTCCTCTCCTCTTTTTTGTTTCTTTCATATTTTCAGAGTTTTTCTCCTCCTCTGCCTCCTTTGGGATCAGGACCAAGTTTTTGCTTGCAATGTCGTCATGTCTCGTCGCTTAATCTAAGACTCTTCAATAAGTCGGAACCGCTGTCTGGTCTGAACAGCTTGGAGCAATGAGAGTCCTGGCGGTGCGAATGCATTGATCTATTCCTTCATTTCTTCCTATTCTTCCTGGCCAATATTCTGGCTTTTAAGAATCTTCAAGTTGTCGCCATTCTTTATCCATTACAAACGTATTTTTATAAATAAATTTCTATCTGCCGACACTCCACTTACTTGTTTTGACATGTTTTTCAAATATTTATCTGCATATGTCTTCACATGCCAATGCATGAATCTCTTTGTTCTTGTCTGTTTCCAACGGCCATTTGGTGGCGCAACGTTTTAGTCATATCTGATCTCTGGCTAATGTATTTCCTACGTAGGTGGGTAATTTCGGAAGAACGTCCTTCCACTTCACAGAGATTTCGCGCAGTGGGAGGAAACGAGATCTGATATAAGTATCTTTGCACTGAAACATCCACCAGACTAATGTCTCCAGTAAGAGGGCCAGTTCATAGAGGCAGTTTAATTTTCGGGGGAGGGCCAAGGAGTCTGCACAATATTTAACTCCAGGATAAAATTCTTGTCCATACCTGAATTTGGACCAGCAACATTTTGACGTTACTCAGCACAGCTATCCCCCACCCCACCCCTCCTCCACAACGCATTTCTTTTGCTTGTGGCGAGAGCCTCGGTTTTCGTTAATGTCAGTCTTAGCTAGGTCTACTGATCAATGGTCATACCATGCTTCTACCATCACCTGCTTCACACAATAAGAATAGGACACACACACCTTGCTCAAGATCCAATGTGCACAAACGGTGATCTCTTGTTTTCAGAAAATGCACTGCACTGGACACAGGGACGTTTACAGTTCGCACATACAGTCTGTTCTGTAGAAAAGGGCTTCTCTCTGCTCGTCCAGCGATGACATGATAGGAGGTTTCCTCGCCGTGTCCTCTGCGATAACAGCAAACTTCACGCCGTAGAACTCTTCACACTTGTTTTCGCCGAGGCCCGAACACAACTCCAGTAGGCTTCTTGTTGACCTCACACAGACACCTCACACAGACACCGCACACAGACACCTCACACAGACACCTCACACAGACACCTCACACAGACACCTCACACAGACACCTCACATAGACACCTCACAGGGCGAAACACTTATTGTGTTTCGAAAATTCTAGGCTTGTGATCGAATTAAGAGCGATCTGATTCTATTGCCGTTCTCAATTTGATTAACATTAATAATTTCTTTATTACGTAAAAGTGACACCGCGGTTTTAATTTAAATACCATGTCTTCGTTTACTCCTCCTTCTGACTTTTTATTTAATCATTCTATATCCCCATCACCACCACCACCACCTCCAAGGGAAAAAAGAAGAGAGAAACGCTATCGACGAGACTCATGAGACTATGAGAACACGGACGATGAGCAGACGATGCAGTGGTTCTGGTGACTTCCCACTTTTTTCCTGAAGAAGAAAAGGGTCTATCCGTTTCTCCGCAAGTGATCTTAGTCGACGCTTTTTGAGAATACGTTTGTCTCTCACTCTCTCTGCCCACGTGCCAGAAGAAATACAAACAGCAGGGGAATGGTACTGCAGACGTTCTGGCGACCAATCAGCGACGTACACGACTGGGGTCTGCCAGGTACTGAGTAACACGGGTCAGTACTTTCAGACGATTGGCGTGGTAGACTGCTTGTCTGTGTCTGGTTTGCCCATGGCAAGTTTCTGGACACCATTTGGCATTTTCGTAAATCTTGTTCTTCTATTTTCATTCGCGTTGTTATCTCTTCTCCACGTCTGTATTTCTGTCACCCTTTCACTACTAGGTGTGTATGAGGGGAGAGGACTGGATTGGGGGAGGGGAATGCAGTGCTTCAGTTTATTTCTTGTCTTTTTTATTTAATATTTCTTAATTAGCACCGGATACTCTAACCATCAATAGCTTTACCTTTAAAAAATAGTAAAAGGCGAATTTGAAGCGATTTCAGATTGAACAACTGGATGTTAACACTAGTAGGGTTTGTGCAATGCAGCAGGAAACATGCCCTTAAACCCCAACAACAACAACAACAACAACAACAACAACAACAACAACAGCAGCAACAGCAGCAACAACGAAAAACAGAACTGTGGTACTGTCGGAGAGACATGTTACCCTTAAGGTCTGGAACTGGTTCTAAACAGCCAACTGCAACGTTCATGATAACAAAGGGAGAGAACTGAGTGTCAACCCAGGCACCAGCACAGTGTCATTAGGCTGATAGGCTGGAGAGGTCTGTTTGCGATTTCATCACCTCGTCCTCCATCCCGAACAGCTGATCGTTACATGAAACAACAGGTCCGCATTTGCTTTCAGTTACAACAGAAAATGAATTTTCACACTCAAACGTTCTAGTCAAACGAAGCTCGTCTAAACAGCGAACCAACCAATACTTAATTTCTGGGTAGAAGAGAGGTCCACAGAAAAAAATCTCATGAAAGGTGTTGAGTTAGACGTTCCTCGATCTAGTCGGTGTTTAGTCACTCTCTCCGCGAGGGGGGGAGCTTCAAAAGCTTGCAAATGAAGTTTGGTAAAGCAACCGCACTACGCGACACGCGAAATGTCAAAAGCGAGTATTATTTCATCCTCAGCCCTGTATTATTCCACCCGTAAGTGCACGGAGGTACATGAAAGCAAGAGTGTGAGACGAGTGGGTGTATAGGAACAAGGCGCGAACTCTTCAATCAATCGTCATATTCAGCTTTGTGAAGTGCCGGAGCGAACACATGTATGGGTGTGTGAGTTGACACGCGAATGCCAAAGTGCGTTTTGAAGGTAGCTGTGTGCTGTGAGACTGTGAGAACGAACTGTAGATATAGATGTAGATGTAGATACAAGATTATTACACTGTTTCCTTTCTAAACATAGAGATGATAAAAGTTTCACGTCTTCAAAAGTGAGTGAGTGAGTGAGTGAGTGAGTGAGTGAGTGAGTGAGTGAGTGAGTGAGTGAGTGAGTGAGTGAGTGAGTGAGTGAGTGGGTGGGTGGGTGAGTGGGTGGGTGGGTGGGTGGGTGGGTGAGAGGGAGGGAGTTAAATATTTTACAAGATAAGTAGACGAAAACAGCAGCAGTAAGAGGAAACATAGAAAAAAGATGCAAAGATACTAGCTGAAAGCTTGGGAAATGGTACGCAGAGGGAAAGAGATTGCGCGAGAGAGAAAGATTCATCTGCTCTCCCCTTCTTACCTCCACTACCCGGCAGTTTCACATAATCTGACACGATGAACCAGCTGACTCGGTGGGCGGACATGCGCATGGCTGGCGTCCGAGGACAGAGGCTCGAGCCGCTGCAGTCAGGTACAGAGGTACCTGTGCCAGACATCAATCATGGGGCGTCGCGCCGAATAATGCACACAAAGACCTGCTGGAACGCCTTTGAAGTTTATTAGCACTTGCGACACCCCCGCTGATCACAGAGGGGTTGAAACTCGAGACTTGTTGGACTGCAGCTCGTACACAGCTCTTTTGTTTTTCCAATCCTGTGTCGTCCGGTTTAATGCTCCTAAATCTTACTGCGGTAATAGAAAGCAAATAACCAGAAGTTAGGCGAATAAAGTTGTGGTTATGTGTGGAGCGCGAGCACAGAGAGAGAGAGAGAGAGAGGAAGGGAGAAAGATGAATTTATAGTTGAAGAAAAACTAATGAAAAGATGATGGCGAAGTGATTTGAAACACTCGTCCTTCCATGACACCTTTTGCTGAATTCTGATATCTCACCAGCGACGTCGGCTGGCCTTGAAGCTAGTCTCTCGGCGGGCAATGCGGCCATTTGCGAGCCAATTGGAACACTGTCCCTTCGCGCACAGCGTCGCGAAGCCCCGGATGAAAGATACAGAAAACTGCGAGAAGCCACGTTTCGACTCTCTCGATTATGTCCCTTTTCGCCGAAGTGGGATCTGAAAACGATAAAGCAGACGGAACTCATTTGCATGCGAGCTCCCGTGGGTACGGAAAGTGTAAACTCCGCAGCAGCGTTCTAAGTGCTCCGCATACGAGCCTGTGCTTAGCTTCGCAAATGAAATCAAGTTCCCAAACGATAGCGCTGACATTTAGTGTTTAAATTGATTGAAAATTTTCCAATTGCAAACTGGGTGCTAAGTGCCAGGAAAGAGTCCAACGGGAGGGGAGAAGAATTGCAATAATTGCTCATTTCCCTCGACTTGCAATGGCGACCGGGGAGCGGGGTTAGGGAACCAGCTTTTCCTCCAGCAGACGGTATAGAGGCATCAGATCCAAATCAGGTGCAGCCTAACACGAAACATCACTACGTTCAGATGGGCACTCAGTTCAGCTTCGCTTGAACTCCCATCAGAAGCAATCTCGGAAACTTTCCAGAACAGCGAGTGTACACTCATGCTCGGGTACCTCGCCGGCACATAAAACGGGCAGTGTAAATGCCATCTATGTGCCCAGTGAAGCACGCACCGAGCCATTGACACTGCTCTGTGTGACGGACTGGCGTGGACTTGAGGAGACAGACATCGGCTTTGGCAGGTGATGTGCAACGGGGTAACTGAGGTAGAAGTAATTACGTCAGAAGGACTCACAAAGTGTACGAAGCCTGAGGAGGCCGAGTGATATAAGATGGGGGTACTCCGCGTGCAAGACAATCAGGGTCACTAATCTATAATGGTCAGCTAGCTATCGACCGACATCATACTGCTCGCTGGCTATGACTGGTGACAGCGTCTAGTCTTTCTTACAGATTTACGGCATGTGGGAAAGTAACAGTTTTTTTTTTTGCGGGTGGCTGTATACCCTAAGCTGCACACGTGCCCACGTATGTATGTATGTATGCGAGCGCATATGTAAATTGTCATGTTTGACTCTGATTTACAAACGTATTGATTAAAACATAATCTCTGTGTGATTACTTAATGGGTTGGATTTTAGTTTGATTTTTTCCTTGCTTCAAACAAACAAATGAAAACAGACAAAAAAATAGAAAGAAAAGAAGAACGAATGAGGGCAAGGACAAAGATAAGCAAGGAGGTGAAAGAAAAGTACAGACACAGAGACACAGAGATACACACAGGCAGGCAGGAAGAAAGAGCAGTCGAGAGATTCTCGCGCCTGTAACAGTCTACACGTTTTTTGTTTCAGTCTTCAGAACCGCCAATCTATACTCAACTTTTAATTTTGGACTGTTTCGGAGTCAGAGTCTGTCCCTAGTCCATCTCGTAACTTAATTTTTGGGCGGGCGATGGAGATGCGAGGGGTTTGATAAGAGGGGGGCCCTATACTTCTCTGCCTGCCTTTTCCTCCCCTTTCTCCCTTCTCTTCCCATTTTAGCAACGTCTCCGTACCTGTACCTGCTCGCGTACCGGTGGACATCAGAGTGATTGCGTGCAAGTCGCAGAAAAGAGTCCCCGGCTCCTTTCCGCGCGCCCCTTCCTGGGATGAATGGTTTAATTACAGGCGAACATGAACCCACATTGATGATTCCCCAAGGGTCTGTTTACCAGTCAACGTTCCGCGCACCGCCCTGGTCCACTCCACCCCTGGCTGGAAACAAGTCATTTTCCACTCCAGGCTGCCTGAACACAACTCACTCCCAGGTTCAAGTGTGGGTTGGGTGCTTACGGACCGCCGAGAACCATTTTCCTGCACACTCTCCAGGGACCAGACTAGACAAGGGAGATAAAATTATAAGGCGAGGAAGAATCAGGAAGGTTATGAAGAAAACTTGGCGTAATCGCTGTTTGTAGGGTCCCCGCGGGCTGTGTCTGCTGGTATAATTTAGCCTTCAGTTAAAGAGACTGTATCTGATCGTTTTTACTTTTAAGAAAATACAGGTCCAAGGAGCGAAATTATTTCTGAAAATCAATTCATCCCCGCCAGGGCCACAGATGTTCTAATCACCGACCATTGGCCATGAACAGCCTAGTGTGGCCCTACAGCCGACTGTTGATGACGGTCGTGATGGAACGATATACTACAGGTAAAACCTTTTCGCCCCTGTTAGAAAATTTACAAGAAATAATAGAAAAGGAGAAAATCAAGGTAAGGTAAGGTAAGGTAAGGTAAGGTAAGGTAAGGTAAGGTAAGGCAGGGTAAGGTAAAATAAGGTAAGGTAGGGTAGGTAGGGTAGGGTAGGTAGGGTAGGGTAAGGCAAGGCAGGGTAAGGTAAAATAAGGTAAGGTATGGTAGGGTAGGGTAAAGCAAGGCAGGGTAAGGTAAAATAAGGTAAGGTAAGGTAAGGTAAGGTAAGGTAAGGTAAGGTAAGGTAAGGTAAGGTAAGGTAAGGTAAGGTAAGGAGCTCCCAAAAATATCGGTCGTTGAGGAGTAACATGAGGAGCCCACTTTTCCAAAAGCCAGCTTTCTGAAAGCAGACTTCTAGACTTCCCTCAGTCACTGTCCTTCCTTTCCAAATAAAACATGTCAGGTGCCCAGTTGTCCAGCTGAGTGGACACGGGACTTACGCGGGGAGTGTCACCTCCAGAGAGAACTGTGTGTGTGTGGGAGACAGGATACGAACCTTCTATTTATTGGTCCTTCTATGCTAGTGGCCAGGCTTTAAAACCACCCTGCCGCCGACCCATTCTATCCTGGTGCTTATATTTCTCAAACCAGGCACAGCCTCTTTAAATTTAAAAGTAAAACGGTTTTAAAGACCAACTACGACACGGCCACTCTGTTGGAAACAAGCACGGATGTGATAATTGAAATGCAAGACGCGCAGAACACTTCGAGGACGTGTTCCAAAGCACGCGGTCGGCGCGCTGACGTCTTGCTGTTATCGCGCGACAATGCTGGGGAAAGCTAACAGCTTTGGATCGAACCGTGCACACTAGTGCTGCGCCTTGCGATCCCAAACCCAAAGCCCTGTTGTCCCGACTTCACAATTCCCTATTCTCCTGTCATACCTGAATTGCCGGAAATTCATTTTCCCGTTATTTTAAGAGCTTTGCTGGTAGCTTAGAACAGCAAGCCATAAGGGAGACAAAGAGACACAACCTGGAGTATGGGCGGGAAACACGGAAGGAGGGTGTGGGCGAAGGGGGATGAGGACATGCGTCAGATAGACAGAAAGACACATAAAGAGACAGGAAGAAAGGGAATGAAGCACATGAAGAATTCGAAAAATCAGCTGACTGACAGAAAGTGTTCCTAACAGTCACTATGCAATTAGCTGAAAGAAAGAAAGAAAGAAAGAAAGAAAGAAAGAAAGAAAGAAAGAAAGAAAGAAAGAAAGAAAGAAAGAAAGAAAGCATGATTTACAGACATCAAAGAAGCTGGACGGGGTGGGACAGGTGGACCGCACTAATAATGAAAGAGACACAAGGATACCACGGAAAAGTTATATGGTTGAGCGAAACAAAGAAAACTGTAAGGAAGTAGTGGAAATACGCTCAAGTATTTAAAAGGATTTGGCACTTAAAGCGAAAGCAGTTTTGCAAGGTTTGAAATCAAGAGCCATCATATTTCTACACTTATTAAGGTCATTCACACAACAAAAGACCGCACAAAGGCTTTTATTTCGCATCAGGAATATTGAGAGAGTTCAGAATAAATAGAAAAGAAATTGAAAGTCTTTCGGCTTGTTTTTTCGCGTGCAGCGGAGGTTTTTTCCCCCACCATAACCCGCCGAATCTTTCTTTTATTGTTTAAGTTATTTTCTGAAATTTTTCATTTGTCATTTCGTTTGCTTTATGCATTTCAGGTATGTATTTCTTCTGATCCCTTTGCTATTCTGTTGTGTGCATGTGTTATCTTGTATGCTATGCCTTTCAGTCTTCTATTTCAGGCCCGTATCACGGGATGAAGTTGTCCGGCCCTAGCGTCCCATTTCTTACTCCCTTATTCCCTTCTCCACCTACCCCAAATGCAAATGAAGGCAATGTAAGGAACAGAAACTACAGAAATTCCTCCTCAGTCAATGGAATTCAGTTGCCGCTTGTCTCTTCTGCTGAGTGTTAATGCAGATGTTAATGTGTCCCACTTTGTGATTGAATGCAAGTCTTGCAACGGGCGTATTTGGCACATCGAATTGCTGGTTACCGAAGTGTTTAGCAAGGCATGAGCAAACTCAAAGACAGAATCCGCAGTATTCATGAACGAAACTGTTTCCAAATTTTGATTTAAAAAAATGTTTGGACACTCTAAATAACAGATTCCTCATAGCGACTTATTACAAGCATGTTACCAACTCCTTCAAGCGCACTTTGATTTTTTGTGTGTGTAAAAAGCTGCTGTTAGAGAGCATGAGCATGCGCATTTGGAACCTCTTAAACAGTTTTTTTCCAGGTACTTGGATGAAGGCACACCATTTTCCATACCTTCATTTGAAAATTTGAGTCCATGAATGTCCTTACATCAGATTCAACTTTCATTTTTTCGGCCTGAGTTTGAAATGTTACTGTGGTGGCTTGCATGGGCGATCGTATAGCCCGTTAGGTGCACGTAAAATACACAGAGTAAAGAGTCCTTACGACTGCTTTTATGATTGGATAGACATACAAATACTCTTGAAAGCTATCACAGAAACATAAAAGTTATTCGAATTGATTATTATTATAAACACAAAAAGACCTATCACAGTGTTGATGTACTAGCAATTTTGTGTTATTTTATGAAAAAATAATATAATTATTATATGTAAGCTATCAAGATATTCTTCGAACTATTTTAACAGTTATTTTATAGTTTGTTGCAGAAAAACACAGAGGACAAAAATCTCAGATTGTCTACCGAATGGCTGCGAGTATCTTATATCTTCATTCAAAACTCCTACCTATATTTCCTCAATATATATATATGTTGATTAATTATGCCAAGTATACTCAGGTATTGTCGTTTCTCTGTGTGTGTGTGCGTGCGTGTTGTGCGTGTGTGTTGGTGGGCGGGGGAAGAGAGAGAAAGACAGAAAGTGAGAAGCAGAAAAGAGGGTGAATCACGTGTTTTAAAAAAATTCTCAAACATGACTTTTTGCATTGGGGCGAAACCAATTTTAAAAAATGAAGTAGCTGAGCTTTTTTTTAAATTCTGTAGTGAAAACAATCAATGAACCAAGAATTTACAAAAAAAAATTGACGAAGTCATTATCCCTTTATCAGGACGGGACAAAAATTATCAAAGTAAATTGCAAAGAAGAAAAAACAACTAAAGGACTTATTTGAAAGAGTCGTAAGCATATTCTGTTTATAATACTTGGTTCGTTGACTTTGTTTTCACCACAGGCTGACATCCCAGTAACATTGACTTGTTCTTATTAATTTTTCAAACTTTTTTTTTTTCATCAACGACATTAGCACATTCCCTGGAACCTTTAAGATGAACAGAGTGGTAAGTAATTTTAAATCTTTTACATTGCACTTTTGGTCTATACAATTATGAATAAGCTTTCTTTACTTTTAAGTTTTTCAGCTTTAGTACACCACTGTTTTCTCCACTGACAAACGTAGCCCTACAAATAATTGGAGCACAAAAGTCCAATCATGTCATATATCATAGATTCAATCTAATTTCTATCGATTAAACCGTCCCCTGCAGCTTTTTGACAGAGCTGTAGCAAGAAATCTGAAACTTCTAGATCTCATCAAAAATCGCAAAAACCAAGTCTATTTTAAGTAATATTTGTTCAGAAAGTTAGATTTAGTGTCTAAATTAATCGATGCTTTTACTGCTGTTTCGAGTAAATTATCTGTGTATTGCTACACTCGTTTCTTTAGAAGTGGACAAAATTAACATTTCAGTGTTAAACTTTCGTTATGTTTATGAACTTCATTTTATTTTACTGGTCGTCGTAAACTGTAACACTTGTAAATGTTTTTTAACGCATAGCAAAATATCGTTTGCGCTAGACACACCCGTATGCTGACGTATGCAACCAAGGGAGCCTACCGTACCCAAACACGTAGCAAAGAGAGAGTCTAAAGTAAGGAACGTGGCAGATCTTCTTTCGACTCTCTCATACGTCAGCATAAGGGTGTGTCTAGCGCTGCCAGTACCTTGTTGGGATTATCTTTTGATGATTTATAGCGCTCTGTCCTCATTTGTTCTTTATTAAGATATCGTTTCGTAAACTGAAGGTCTACCTGCCAGAGTTCATGGAGAGAAAGAAGAAACGCTGCATTGATGACGTCACGGACTACGCTAGCGAAGCCGAGAGTGATCAAGAGTGGTTACTCACGCCGAAGAAACCAAGTATGTTGGCTGAACTCAAGGATGCAGTATTTCAAAAGTCTTTAATCGCTATCATCATCTACACTGCTGTCGCGTTTCGTCCCAAGTTCCGCGCAAGCTGACACACCCTCAGGACACACGTACTCTTCTATATATGTTGCTATGACCCCTCCCCACCCTCACACACAGTTGCCAATTTTTTTTTTTGGGGGGGGGGGCATAATTAAGAAGAGATTACAAATAATGCGCATAGCAAAGTCAGTGCGCACGAAAACGATCCACTCTGCAAACAGGAACCAGAGACAGACAAATATGGGGAGCAAGGACGCATTACCGCTATGATACAGATCGGCCTACCCCCCCCCCCCCCCCCCCCCCCCCCCCCCCCCCCCCCCC
>SMGT01001153.1:496981-547308 GCA_004794575.1 Lanistes nyassanus | reverse complement strand
CCCCCCCCCCCCCCCCCCCCCCCCCCCCCACAGATGACTGCTAAGTTTTCGAATTGGCCTATAAAACAACTGAACACCAGAATCTTTGACATGTAGGTTTGAAATCCGATAAAAAGAATACACTCGCTAGTTACAGGTCGTCGTGTGCGGAAGGGCCCATTGCAATCAGCAGCAAAGATGACAAGCGAATTTTGTTTTGGAGAATTGGGACAGGAAGTCAGCTGCCTTTATTTGGCTCTGTTCTTATGTTAATTTTGTAATTCGGGCTGGCATGTGTATCGCTGTAGTAGTGGCTAGGTTTTCTTTTTAAAAATAACTCGAGCTGGAGAGGTCACATTTCAGTCTTCTCGACAAGGACTCAAGCGCGTGTGTACTTATATATAAATTGGTACCGAAATTATACGAGCCTACGGAAAGATTTCAAAAGAAAAAAATTCAGTCCCTTTGTTAACTTTTGTTAAAATCTAAGAGGTGACATTTTCCACTCAAAATTTCAGTGTATGTGGTAGAGTAGTAGGATATCAATTTCAGTAGATAAATATATTTAATAGTGAAACATCGATGGAAAAATACTACAGCGATTACTGCGATTGCAGACTGCCAAGAATTCAGTCTAGACTTTCTGGACTATCTGGACTATCTAGAATATCCGGACTATCTGGACTATCTAGAATATCCGGACTATCTAGACTATCCGGATGAATGCCCTGTCTACGGACCTCTTCAAGCTGTCTTTGACATACCAGTACGTATACATGTACACTACTCTAGATAGGCCTAACACCGAAAACTCATGAAGAAAGGC
Source organism: Lanistes nyassanus (assembly GCA_004794575.1). Classification (NCBI taxonomy): domain Eukaryota; kingdom Metazoa; phylum Mollusca; class Gastropoda; order Architaenioglossa; family Ampullariidae; genus Lanistes; species Lanistes nyassanus. Next base: position 546,503 of record SMGT01001153.1, on the reverse strand, counting down.
TTTCAGTTCTAGCGAACTGGCTGTGTAAAAATTTCTTTTATTTCTCCTTTTCTCCTTTTTTGCCGCAGATGCCTGCAGATGGCTCTGACCCAGACAGGGCGCGACATACTCTGCCCGTTTATCAATGTCATGCATTTCACCCATCGTCCCTTTCACCTTTCTCCCGAGTAGCCGCTGTTAGGATAAAAAAAAGTTCAATGCTAACTTACCTGACAGATTTATTACTGATAAGTTCTTATTCTAGTTTCATGTATACAACGAGGACAAGCCCTCTCACTTTGTGGACGCCAAGGACTGCAGCGTGTCCAACTGGATGCGTTACGTCAACTGCGCTTGCACTGTGTCTGAACAGAACTTGACTGCTTATCAGTACCGAGGGCAGATTTTCTACCGCTCTCATTGTGACATACAGGTAGCAGGGTTAATCTCCATAGGTTATCATTATTCGATCTACTATTGTCACCATCGAGTGCAGGTAGCAGTGTTAACCGGCCATAGAATATCATTACTCTTTACCGCTGTACTGTGACAAACAAGTCACCAAATACCTCCATCACCCAAGCATTTACAGCAAGTCGTACATGTTATTGCATAAGTGACCACACAGTTTCGTTACGCAAGTTGCCGTATTGCCTTCATCTAATGGCATCATTGACCGTAGGGTTTCGTTACACAAGGTACCATTTTCATAGGGCATACCTTTCACGGCATTCGTGATTTAAAATATATAATCGGCTGCAGGTATTCCTAGAGTTTCCTCCTGTCATTGGGTTGTACATCTAATGGAAATAATGACCAAAACTTTCAGTCCACAATGTACACCTGTCACTGCGACGTACCAGTATCAGTGTTAATAAAAACTGTATTATCTTCCTGCACTATAATTAGTCCCTGTTTCTGTTTCGTTTTCTAAAAGTGTTGTGGATCTGTGGAATTCCAGAGGAATTTGCTGGAATGTAAAAATGGGTACATGGTGATTACCAGTCTGAGACTGTTTTGTTACAGCCCGGCACAGAGATTCTGGTCTAGGATGGCGCAGAGTATGGCCAGGAACCGGGCATCAAGCGGGACAAGGCCTGTAGATTTTCAGGACGTCTAGGGCCACATGACGGTAGTTTGAGTATACGTCATCAGCCTCATTTTCAGAACAGGAAAATTATGTTTTTTCCCATCATCAAAATGACTAAAATGGCCTACTTGTGATGTTAGTGTGAGATGACTGGGAGAAAGGTACAAAGGAAAGTGAGTTGGAACCTGTCTCGCTGACTTCAAATGTGTGTGAGCACGTTTGCTAAGTCTGCCTTGATATTTGCTTTAAAATTTTAATTCTGTTTTTTATGTGGTGAAAACTTCTTGGAAAGATTGTCTATCATATTGTGACTTGAGCGCAGATAACTCACTTTCATCTTAATAATATGCGACTTTTAGGGAAGCAATAGTGATGGCAGACCCATTGTTGAACGACGAAGCAGAAACTGGACAGTAAAGTCTCAAGGGACCAAGACACATATAACCACTGTAACTACAACAGCAGAAGTGTCTTGGAGTTGTTAAATGTCAATGTTATGATTGCCTGGATAAACAAAACGATTCTTTTTGCAAAATAATACTTATCTCAATATCTAACAATATCCATTGCTTCTAAAAGAAACTTATTCACTGTTTCTAGGTATTATTTCTATATGTGTACTATTTGAACCGAATGTTATTTGTAAATATGCATTACATTTGTGTACTATTGACGGCTATTGTTATTTGCAGATTCTAGTTCTACGTACGAACAACTAATGCCGGTACATATTTTGCAGGTGTCTCACTGCCCACACTGCAGGTTGGCTTTTTCAGACAGCAGTTACCTGGAAAGACACACACACACACACACCGAATACATGGTGACCTGCGCAATTTCAACAAATTACAGGTTAAACACCGAGATAAAGACATGTCTACAGACAACACAAGATCATGTCACTTCAAGGCAAGCTTACTGAGCAAGACTAAGAATAACAAGAAATCTCAGACTGGCGATCTCTCAAGTCCCAGAAGAGAGACATGTAGAAAGACGTTAATCGTTTAGATATAAATATGACAAGTGACACAGGAAACCAGGCACCTAGAAGTCAGACTTGGGGCGATTATTTTAATCAGTGCAGTAACATGATTGTACAAATGAACACACCCAATGGTGAACAAAGCTACATTTCTGAAACATGTAGCAAGAGATTTAGAGTAACTGCTACACTAAGTAGAAACACACTAATGCACACTGGTGAAAAATCCTATACATGTCAAACGTGGCGAGACATTCGCAGGTAGTGATAATCTTAATACACGCATGGGGAAGCACACTGGCGAACGACCCTATGCATGTGAAACAAGACATTCACACAAAGTGCTCACCTCGTTACACACATGCAGACGCACACTAACGAAAGACCCTGCAAATGTAAAACATGTGGGAAGACATTCACACAAAGTGCTCACCTCATTACACACATGCGAACACACACTGGCGAAAGACCATATACATGGAAAACTTGACAAGAAATTATTCACACATAGTAGTAAGCTCAGCAGACAGGAGAAAAATGATAAATTGATTCAAGAAAGTCGTTTGTGATTGTGCTTTTAAAGACCCTGGGTTGGGCTTTCTATAAGGTTGCTTTTGCTTTTTTTCCAGATTTTATTTGGGATTTCGCTTATTTAATAATTTGAATCTGGAGAATATTTGATCTACACAACAAAAGAATCCACAGATTTAATTTTCGCTCGTTGTCATATCGCATTCGCTTACTTGTAATGCTGTATGACCGTTCTTGTCATGTCTTCTTTGTAATTTGCTCTGGTAATGTTTTCCTTACAACCATAACGTTTATCACTTCATTGGGTGAATGTGAAAGTCAAATGTTATCGTCCTGTTTTGTCTTTCAAACAGACTACAGTGTGGGCGCTGGATAATAAACTTCATTAGTGCGATACAGTAGGTCAGCAGTGACATCGCGAATCCCTGCGCTCACGCAGCCCAGCAAGCCTCGCATACACGCACAATAATCCCTCTCTTTACTGATAAGCGGATGGATGGAGGATGAGACAAGATACACTAAACTGATAAGACGAAGATTTTTTTTCTCGAAAGTCTAGAAATTAAACAAGAAGGCTGGAACAGATTACAGACCGCATCAGTAGCACTAGGAATTTAATCGTTGACCCTATGACGTAGAAGGGAAATGGACGGCTAATATAAACGCTGGTACAGCAGTAAGGGAGAGGACTTTTCCCGAAGAAAGAAGGGAGGAAAGAAAGAGAAAGGAGAGAAAAAGAAGAGGGTTGAACATGTAGGACATTGCCGGGAGTGGAGAAGGAGGGAGGGAGCTCTAGCTCGGTTCGCAATATGTAGCCTGTCGTCTGCAGATCGGGGACATTGCCAGAGTGCAGTAGCAGAGAGTTGCACAGGGAGAAGTCAACGGACTAAATTTTTTAGTGTGTCCCTAGGAAGATAACTAGTAACGATCAGCGTGAGTAGAGAAGCGTTTAAATAGAGATACTTATTTTCTAGTTTATCACACGGCAACCCTTGTTTGTTATTTCCACCGTCACTCCACCTGCCAGAGATTCAGGCAATAAACTGCTTTGACGGCAAAACCCGCCTGTGTGCCGAGGCGCGCAAGAGGCCAAGTGTCGATGTTAGGCCACGTGCAGTGGGGGAGAAGGGGTCGTGAGGGAGAGCAAAGCAAAACAACGACAGTAGTAAGCACGCAGTCGTGTTGGCACATCCTACCTTGCTGGTGCAGTTACCTCCAGTGGTGGTGCCAGATCACACAATTCTGGGATCGTCACCATCTTCCCGCAGCAACAGCAAGTGACTCGCATGGACTGACCAGCAAATTCCCCGGGTCTTAATCCGATCGAGCACCTATGGGGAAATCGTCCACCTCCAGCAGTTCCTTTTGCTTCAGGCCATCCTGTAATTTAATGAGGTTAGGAACACTGGCTAGGTCCATGTGACAACAGTGGCTTGCTTGTGTGCAGGCCAATGGAGGTTTTTGGCATTGATCATTCTGTATTGCACCTGCTCTGACTTTTGTATACGAAGGTTGTGTCCTTCGTCAATTTGTATCGAACATTTAGGGTAGCCATTCACAGGACATTGACTAAGTAAGAAAACATTTTGGTGAAGTCGTAGTCATTGTTGGTAAATTGCATGGCGTTACCCACTCGCCCTTATTCCTTTCTCTTGAGAAGCAAAAAAGTCGATAACTTAGACCATTCCCTTTGTAGACCCTTCCCTTTATTTAAAATTCTGAGGTCAGATATTTCCTTTGAAAACGTTATTTTTCTTTTGGTTTTATTTCTTGTGTTTTGAATCAGCAATCCCACCTTGTTCCTGCTCGTTTTGTATCCAAACAACACGAAGACGAAACATGCATAAATATCTTGAATAAAGGCCGAAATTTATGCTTCTGGACAACGATCTTCATAACATTTGCATCAGAGACGACACCAGCGGCGTGTTGCAGTACTGCCAGCTCTCCCACACGAAGAACAGTGGCCACGTCACCTGCGCACCTGCAGCTCGGTTGTGTCCCCTTACTCATCAATAATGTTCGTGAAATATCGGTTGTCTTCCTTGAAGGACGCTGCTTCCCCCTGTACCGGAAGACGGGCTGTCTTGGAACTCTGAATCTTGTTGATTTATTTTTAGGCATAACGAGGGAAGCAATAGCAAAAAAGGGACCTTGTTGACTGCCTTAATAATCGAGAAATTGCAGTCAATTTACCTGATAGAAGGACCGTCGTTGGCCAGCTCCACGGCTTGAGTCAGGCTGTGAAGTGAAAAAACCTTTTGGTCCAATTTCACAATGCCATTTGCACTCTCCGAAGTCTCTAAGCAAGAAAACTGTCACGCAACTCCCTCGTCTTTTGAAAGAGCTGGATCAAATCTTCGCATGAAAAAATAAGATTAGCAAAGTTTCTCTTTCGTAGAAGTATGAGGATGCAGCGTTTTATATACGTAATGCCAACAGAATAAGGTATGTTCTCAAATCCTCCTCAACTAATCGACATTTCGGAACCAAGACAAGGACTGGTTTTATTATGTCTTTGTGGACGTATGAACGGATGGTGTTACGCATTCCAAATGTACGTTTGAGTGGCATTTCGTGATGGCTGGCGAATAGAAGCAGATTTATACCCCATAGAAAAAAAATAAGATAGTAATTTTCATGTAGTACTGTGATGCTTGATATTCACTGGTTTGCAGATTAGTAGAATAGCAGGTACTATGGGATTCTGGCCTTTTCGTCTGTTTGGTTTTCTTATGTGTTTGGGTTTTGTTTGTTTGATGATTTTGTTTTTGTTAAATTAAGGCCTCTGATTCAGCACAGAACGATACCTACTGTCTACCAGCTTCACCAATTAAAATGAGCATTATCTAAACACATTTTTTTAACCTTGTTTGTCAACCGTTCTCGCGTCTACCAGTAGTTGAAAGGTGTTTAAAACTTACATTTGTCGGTCGAACACTTAGTACCACAGCCGTTTTGTTAAGAAAGGTCTTAGCGGATAGCCGAGCGGTTAGAATCCGCAGAAGCGGCCACATGCTATTTCGATATTTGTGCGCCACAACACCCGTCCCCCAGTTCACCCAACTGTGAATAGGTACCTTTCTCACGAGTCAGTGAAAGTAGGGCAACAAGGGAGAGGAGATGTGCACCGCCCTCACTATGCTGTTCCGCAGAAAAAGGGGGTCTAAAACACCCCACTCCCCCTACTACCTAACAGATCACGGGATATCATTTACATTTTTGAACTTTACTGCAGATTAGTTTCCTATAATTATGCCAAGAGACATATAGTAAGGGTTCCATGGCGAACCCCTGTACATTTGCTAAGTTCTTGTGCCATCTCGCAGCCTACTTATCTAAGTTGTATGCATAAGTACCGGTCCTGGTTTAAGTAAATCTGTTTCCAAAAATTTTTTATACCCAATAAGCAGAACAAATCAATTCAACCCAAACCAAACCCATTCCAACATAACCCACCCTTCCTCCTCCAAAATAAAAAAAAATAAACAAAAGCTAAGCAAAACTGAATGATTTAGCTAGCAAATCGAAGCTTTGGGAATCTTTTCCGTACCTCGACTATTCCTATATTTCATTTCCTGCATGTTTCGGTTAATGATGCTGGGTTGTTTAAGTTATGAAAACGTGGTAGAAATATTTATAAAATTTATATATATATATTACTGTGAATGTATGAAAGGGGAGAAAAGAGATTACTTGCGAAGAGAAGTGAGGAAGGGGCTTGATAAAGAGATAGAAAAGAAAAGAGAGAGAGACCCTGTCTCCAATCTGTCGTTTTGTTGATTGTAAACGTCATGGGGAAGCGTCACTCTACATCCCGCATCGCTGGCCACACATCGACGAGCTGTGGACCACAAGCAGACCGCAGAGCGCATGTGGCCAATAGAACGTGTGCCTGATCCCCCGCCAGATGGGGACTGGGAGATAGCTGACACAATTCTTATTGTCCGCCGTTGACGCTGTATCGCAGTTATGTTAATGCGGACTCTAAGTGTTTTCCTCCTGGCATTCGACAGTCGTTGCAGGCTGCGATAACACCACGGCGTAGCGCTAGGCCTCATGGGAGCAGTCCCAGATCGGAGCGCAGACGATCTGTAGACCCTCGCTCTGACACAAAACTGCTTGTGTAGGAGCAAGCTGCGCCATTGTGTTTATCAAGATTGCTATGACTTTTTTGACGATCTATTAAAGTTAGCATTTTTTGTCGTTTTGTTTGGTTTTGTTAGGCGTGATAAAAGGGTAGTGCCCCGAAACGCTGATTTTGTCTTCTGCCCCTAGCCTGGCCTAATGTCTGTTGTTATTCTCTCTTTTTAATTTTTATGTAGGAGTTTTAAAATTCAACATTTTGGAAATGCGACAAGAAGCAAAGGAGAATAGATTTGCAACATGTGTGTGCGCGCGCGCATGGGTGTGTGTGCCTCTGTATGCTTGCGCTCGTCTGCAAATGTCGGCTAAATGGTTTAAACCATTTTTTTGTGCATAACAATATAAACAAGAGAAACAGAGATGGTGCGGATGAATAATCCGTTTTCTATTTTCTCTTTTTATTATCTTTTCTTTGCTCATTGGTTCACTGTTTTACGTACCCACGAATATTTATTCATTCATTCTGTTGTGACTATTCGCCACCCACCACCACTTAAAAAAATTCTTCTTCACAGGCTGTTTCATTCGCAGTTGTTCTCTCTTCTTGTGCCACTCTGGCTTGTTTCCCCCTTCTGCAGCCTTGTCTATGGAGTTACAGGTCTTTCCTCGGTGACACCCAGACCCCAGGGTTGACCCGCACGTGCCTGATGTGCGCGCGCTCACACCTCGTAAACACACACCTTCGCGCCAGCCTCGGTCCCCGTATGCAAGGTCAGCCCGAGTCATTTCACAGGTGTCGAGGCACCCCGTTTCGCCAGCAGGTCTTGCCCACCCCAGAAATTGCGACAAAAGTCAATCTTGATTTTCCAGAGTGGCTGCACAATGGCCTACTGTACACAAGCAATTCTATAGCGGCGAGCGAACGCAGAGCTTAGTGAGAGGAAAAACATCAAAAGTGCGCAGTGAAGAACAAAAGATGAAAGAGAACTCCAATCTGTACCGCCGCGTTTGTTGCTACTGTGCTGGAACTTTTCAAATCCCACACCTTGAGGTATTGCTGGACTGCGAAGGGAAAAATCTCTGCGGCAATATGAGCTAGCACTTCCATGGTCGAGGGAGATGGAGGGAGGTTAAAAAAAGTTTCCTCCACTTTTTTATATCTTTTTATTGGATTCCGTGCTTCAAACGACAGACGAGAACCGGGAGTGTTACACCTTGCATTGGACCTACCCTGCACCTGGGCTCCAATTAATTGGCCGCAGCATAACATTGCACCCTTTTGAAGCTAACACACGAGTTGGGCACCTGGATAAGAAACAGGTCTTTGGAAACAGAAGGGCGCGCGGACTGGGACTAAGGTACAGGCGCAGAAGCACACCCCGGGTGGAAACGTGAATTAAAAGTCAGTGTCGCTACGTTGGGTTACTGTGCTTTCAAGTTCATTTGCTTCAGGTAGCTCCGACAAAGCTGACGCGTTTAAATAGCAGCCTCCACCCTTTTCGTGCGTGTGTGTGGGTGGGGGGGGGGGGCAGGGGCTTGGACAATCTCTGCTGGTAGAGCTCGTGGACTAGGCGGAAGATTGGGGTTCGAATCCAGGCTCCATTCAGCCACCCCCCCTCAATCATTAAACTGCCCCTCCGCAAAGGCCGTCTTAGTGCACTATTAGTCTGGTGGTTGTCCTGTAGTACGAAGGGACCGCAAATCTAGATAACGACCTGCTTTTTGTGGAATGCCGGGGGAGGGCGAGGGTGGGGGGTAGTTTGAAATTTCTACGCCACTTGGACATTTCGCATTCTTTCTTCCAAGGAAAGAAATCTGATCTGTTGTAATAGTGACGTCAGTTAAGTTTTTGCTGTTGACAAAGACATCCGATATTTCGTTTCGCTGAAGGCTGCGAGGAAGGCAGACTGGTGCAGCATAATGCTTAGCGCGCGGTCCTCCAGAGCATTTGGGCGATGAGATTTCATGCCACAGATCACGCCGAGAGACTTTTCAGTTAGTTTCACGCCAACAAACTTTTGTTTCATATAAGTTTCCTTTAAAAAGTGTTGCTAGTCAGAAACCAGTTTCGTGTTTCTTCGATGGCCACTCGCTCACAGACGTTGCTGATGCCAGATAAGGGAGGCGAAAAGCATCTGTCGTGAGAGTTGCGCCTCTTGGTCTTATCGCACGAGGTAGAAGGAAGTCGCTTCGATCCTTCTGTTTCAAAATCTGTCGCATTGTGACCGAAGATTGAGTACAAAGAAACGAGACCTGCGTTTGTCTTCTTCCCTGACGTGAGTTTAAGTGCGCGCGCGTGTGCGCGTGCGTGTGCGTGTGTGTGTTTGTGAACATTTAGGAGCTAGTACTTGTTGCTGTGTACTTTCCTTTTTCTTTCTCTCCTTTCTTTTCCCTTCTCCCTTTCTCGTAATATTTATATTATGTTCATTTCACTACATTAAAAGCGTGAGTATATGTTTATTTTAACCGGTTCTCCTTATAACTTATAATTTTGTCTTCCTACCGAGCTTTTTTGGCTGAAACGGAAACTCTCTGCAAATGATGGACTTCGCTATTAATTAATTCCTTCTGCTTTTGTTAGTATCACTGCCCACCCCTTTGCTTACTTTTCTTTGTGTGTTTATCGCTGCTTCTATCTTGCGCATTCCTGCGTTCATCTTTCTCAATTTCTTCCTTACTTTTCTTCCGCTTTCTCCCCTTTATCCTGGTCAATTTCTTCTATTTCCCCTTTTCAAGGACCAGTCAATCGAACGGGGTTACCGCTTAAAAATCTGTCCAAGAACGGTCGCAGGTCTCGCTTTATTTACAATGCGCGGAAATGAAAGCAGAGACCTGGCTAAATTAGGTTCAATATCCAACCAATTGAAGGAAAATCGGCCGGCCCAAAGCCCACTGCACTGGTGGTGAAAGAGAGAAAATTAGGAGTCTGCCGACCCAGGCTAGGGTCCGAAAAATGTCCTAAGGATTTTTATCAGGGCGTCGATGTTTTCCCCAGCAAGAAAAGCACAATTTGGCCCTTTTGTGTCTCCCTCTGGTTCGATATCCTTCTCGCTGGGTGCGCTGTGCGCTAATGTTCATTTCACCAGAGACCAGCAGATTTCATGCAGAGAAAGCCCTGTGACTTCTTAAGGTTTCTCGCGGTACAAGACGAGATGGCAAAGCACCACACGAGCGAGGCTGTCATTTAAACAATAGCCGTTGGTCTTTTTTAAAAAAATTGTGTGTATGTATGTATTTATGTATGTATTACGTTAATAGCCTTTTGTTGCACACTTTAGACCCTTTTCCTTAATGTTTTGCTTTGTAATTTCCTTAGTTTTAATCATTTCTAAACTATTTGGACATCCCAAGGAAAAAAATTAAACGTTTCTTTTAATCAGCCTAGTGTTTTGTGTAATTTGGATTTGTTTATTCAGGAAAGAAATAGCTGACTTTGACACTGTTCTAATAAAACGTTCGTAATCCCGATTTTATTGTTGTTAGTGTGCTCAGATTTTGACTTGGACAGCCTTATCACAGCAAATATTCCGAAGACATTAGGCGGTGACTGTTCCAAACAGCGTCATTGCCTTTTGCGTCGATTAGAAAAGACCGAAAGATTATGGGAAAGGCAAAGGTCCCTTCAGATGAGGTAAATGCCAATTTACCTGCTGGCAGGCAGGGCAGGGCAGGGCAGGGCAGGCAGGCAGGCAGGCAGGCTCTTTCTTTTTAAAGTAATTTTTTTCAAAAAAGTTTGTTTTTTCGTATATTTTATGTGTGAGTTATCAAATACCTTTTAACGAACTGTTACAGATACTCTTAAATGAATAAACCGTATCTGACAAACTGATGGAGCGAATGTGGACGAATAAAGGATGTACTTTTTTTATAACAGATTTTTTTTTTGTTAATAATGTTCTTTGGGTTCACAGTGCATCCTTTTATTATGTCTGTCATTTCAATGATCACGCCCGGATACTTTTTTGTGCGGAAAAGTATTCATTTAGCAATAAAGCATTCTTGTTTTGTGGAAACGTCACCCACCTGATTGCTGTGGCAAGATGAACGCGGTAGCCTGGGCTGGAGGGGTGGTGAAGACGGGGCACGCCTGTGCAGTAGCGCTGTCCAAATTGCCAACAACCAATTGGACGGGTCATGTTGTGGCTGTCGCCGACTGTCTCACAAAGACGGATTGCGGCTGCAGCGACTGACACCTCGGCTTGCGAGCCCCGACCCTGGAATCAACTTGATTAACACGCACAATATCCTCTCATCACGCCGGGGGCTATCCGCACTCCGCTTGTTTTTAGGCGACCTGGAACCGACGCTGCCCCGTGCCCCCATCTCCCACCACCGCAATTCTTGCTTCCAGTCTGGCTAGCCGAGAGACTAGTTAGTCGTGCGCGGAAAGTACTGGGCGAGACGGGCTGAGAGTCGATCCAACAGTCCTTTGGGTAGACTTTATCAGTCCTATATGGAACCACACCTGACTCCTCCCCAGGGCGAGAGACACCCCATGTGGGTAAAAGGTCATGCACATATTCGGAACATTTCTCATCAAGGTCGACTGTGTAACCTTTAATTCCGTTACGAGGCATCGTTTATTTTTGTATCGTGACTCTCCGTTTAAAGTCATCTTTACCGGTTCGATAGACGACTGTTATGCTGGAATGGACGTCTCGCAATGTCTGTCTCAGGCATTCAGAGAAAATCATCTGATGGCTAGTACTTTGCTATGATCGCCTGGCTAGACTTTCTGCTGTCAATAGAGCTGTCGCAACCTGTGGCTATGGAATCCAGCTAAAACACCTAAAACCCCGTAGTTTCAAAGATCTTCTAGCTATATATATAACAGCGTCTCTACTGACTTTAGTCATGGAAATCTTCCTAGGACATCTAGGGCGATTCAGTGCTATGGGCAGCAGGATAAAAGTTTAACTGGTCATAAATGTTGGGGGTTTTTTTTTGGGGGGGGGGGCATTAAGAGGCCATGATAAGAAATTCGAAGAGTACTGATTTCTTGCACGCATATAATTATAGACAAGGGAAGCAGATAGCTGAATCACGCGCTGCCAGCGAATTTGGATTTTTCAAAGGAAAAATTAGAACTACCACATCAAACCCGGCTGACTGCAAGGCACTTTGCGCACGTGAATTTGCTGTTTCACCATTTGAACAGCTACATGAGCGAATGGAAAATTTTTTTCTGGTTGGCCATCAAACAGTAGAATAGTGTAAGTAGCGTAAAACTAAAGACAACAAACAAAACAAAAATAAACAAAAGGTTCACAAGGAACTTTTATGGGTCTATTATGGTTCTATATTTCAAAGACAATCAATTCTTTTAGTGCATCGTCTTATAGCTAGAATGAACGAAATCAACGATGTAGTCCGTAGCTAAGTCAATAAAGGGTTGGTGGGTTTTTTTACCCCCCCCCCAACTTCACAATTTGGTTGGGGTAAGGGTGGGGGTAAGGGGAAGTTTAGGGTTGGAGGTTGGGAATTAGTTGGGGGTGAGGTTTGATCGTGAAGAATAGGAACAGTTTCCTTTTGCTCATATAGCTGTTCAAATGGAAGAACAGCGAAGTCACGCGTGCCAAATAGCCAGTCAAAGAGGGCTTGATGTGGTCCTTGTAATTTTTCGTTTGGGCACAGGAAATTCGCGCTCGGCCACAGTCTGGTTCGATAACCGTGTGCCGTAACACACTTCCTGAAATTCTCTCTATCCGTGTTATCGTCATGTCCTTCAGCCAGTTTTAAAAATGTTTTTAAATAAAAGGCTGGATGGGGGGGGGGGGCTTTTCTTTGAGAACATATTTTTAGAATGCAAATTGGCTCAGTTATGTCAGCGTGGATACCTCTGAACCGAAGTGTAACTACGCCTTCTCTCTGAAGCTATGTCTTAACTTTCCGTGTTTGTGGGTAGCTGTGTGTTCTAGGACACTTAAGCAAAGATGAAATTTTAATCTTTGGAGCAGGCTGGAATATTTCAGGCAAGACGCTGAAATAGCCAGCAGTCAGAGGAAACAACGTGCTTGAGTGTTATTTCAGCAATTAACCAAAATGTTTCATCGTTTGTTTGCCGTTTGCTTAAGGCATAAACGCTGTTGTTGGGCACTTTGTAAACAGACAGGCCGCTGCTCTGAGGTTCTTCACCTCAAGTGACTGAAAGAAAGGAAATGTGACCGGTCTGGTTAATGCTCCTTCGCTAGTTTTGCCTTTTCACGCGCAGTTCAAGAGACAGTATTAATCGGAATTCAAAATGAATAGTTCAAATTTACTATCAGATTCTGCTCAAAGTGTGAACAAAAACAAAAAGAAAGCAAGTGGAACAAATATAATTAAGCAGCCTTCCAAAACTTTATGCATTTTTTCTACAATTGAACCCATTCCCCAGTAATTGCGGTCGATTAAAACACTTATTCGGTTCAAAATTTGCGTGGCTTCTGAAAACATTCAAAGGGAACTCTCCTGTTCAGGAAGACACGTTAAGCCTTCGCTGACACACAGCACGTGCGGATTAATGTAGCCTTTCTGCGCGGACTATGCGCGCGCTTTTTGGACTCTCTGCTTTCCATTTCCGGTCTGTTTGCTGGTAACGATGGTAACTATTGAAGTTGTTGCGCAGTGGTGTGTTTGCTGGACGGATCAGCGGGTTTACCTGATCGGTTGCGTTTAGACAAGATTAAAAACAGGCGCGGGACAAATTTGGACTTGTGTCAGCAGCACGCAGTTCCTGAGGCCGCATCGAAGGGCGCATGAAACGCCCGCGGGGAGAGCTTTGTGAAGCAAAGCCTGCACCGAAAACACAGGCTTCGCTTTGCCGGCGCCACGCGCGAACATCGATTAAAAACCTTCGCAATTGTTGCCGTTAATGTCTACCGATTCTTCACTCTTCGGGTAGGGTTTTTTTTAAATGATTCCCCTCCTACACCCCGTCACGCATCCGACACTCACGTGCTGCAGTTCGTCGCGCTGGTCTGTTATAGAACCCCGTCCTCAGAGCGGAGACAAATTGAAAGAGCACTTTATATCGGACTCACTGAAGACGCTTCCGAAATCGTGTAATGACAAGTGAAGCAAAACGCGGTCAGAGTCCCAGGCAAAAAAAAAAAAATGAAAACGCAGATCGTTTGGTATGGAGAAAATTGCAGAAAACGACCCAAAATGGCCACCGGAAGTTGTCATCAGCGCGTTCATCAGAACCAGGCAGGCCCCGGTGCCAGCAAGCTGGTGACATGAAAAGCAGGCAGCAGTTTTGTTCGGGCGCCGAGGTGAGCCCAGGCCTGGCCCAACCTGCGTCGCTTCTCTGCCACTTGGTCCGCTAATCCGCCGCTCGCTTCGGCCATTGTTCCCGAGCTCTTTACAACAGGAAGGAGAGAAAATCGCCGGTAAAAGGTGCGGGTGTCACCGCCGCCAAAGGGGCCGCGCTTCGATGGCCAAAGGTGACAATGGCGGGCGCCACGGGGCGCTGAACGGGGCCGCGACGGAAGACGGGCCGTCGGTGTGCTGCAACCTTGGCGGGGCTGGCGCAGCCGGAGAGCGGCGGTCGCGCTGTACCGGGCGACATGATGGGCCGGGCCGTGGGTCAGTTGCCTGCCACTGATGTCAATTAGGTCTTGGAGCCCGCACGGGTCTTTACCGCCGTTCTTGATAATTGAGACGCATCGGCCATTGTCTGTTCACGCGCTTCCGTTGTCATGATCTCTTCTGCGTGCGTACACGCGCGTATGTGTGTGTGTGTGCGCGCGCGCGCACGATCCGGACAGAGAAAGAGAAGAGGTACATAAAATAGTCCAGTCAATTTATTCACCACAAACCCGCGTCAACATCTTCAAAATCAAAATCCCTGGCGTCATTGTAAGCATTATCGTTCTTATCTGGGTCGCTTCTTGTCTTCTTTTTCTTCTTTGCCCCTCTCAGCTTGTCATTCTTCGTCCCCCCTCCTGCTCTTTCTATTCTTCTTCTTCGTCTTCATCGTCATTATCTTCTTCCTTCTGGACACAAAGGTCTAGTGACAGGGGGCGCTGATTAACATCGCATGACCGCATGACATGTGCTCGCTCAACATCTGTCTTCATTCTCCCCCCTCTAAGCATATGAGAAAGATTTGTTGCGGATTGTCGTAGGACAGTTCCTTCAGTCACTGCTCTTCAAAGGCAACGCGTGCATACACACATTTAGTCTAACCAGCTGACTGTCAAAACACAATCGCAAAAAAGTAAACCTAGTTGTATAATGCGAGATGTCGTTTATGCACGTGACACCTGTTCTACGAGACTTTCAACCCTACGCACCATCGTCTGTCATTGGAGACCGATGGGGCATGAATTCATGGAAAGGTTCTTGCTTTTGGAGTTTTGACACCCGACAGGAAGCGTTTCTGTACAATGATTTAGTTAATCTGATTTTTGTTGTCTCCACTGGGAGAGTGTCATGTCCATCTTCTGGATGCTTGTGGTGGCCAAGTGTGTTAACCAGCATAAGATTGTTGAAGCTGGCAAATTTCAAGAGCCTTAGGCCTCTCTCTTTGGTCCCTACATTGACCTCAGGTTCTCTGCCAGTTCTTGCAGGCATCTTTCCCCACTTTAGCATTCCAGCTTCCTTGCACAACGACGGTCTGTTATTGATATTTGGTCCATAACTTCTTGCAGCTGATCGTTAAACCCTTCTGCCTTGTCGTCGTCATCAGGGTCTGATGCTGGGGCATAGGCTTGTTTGATGGTGATGGTGATTGTAATGGTGATTGTAACTGTGAAGGTGACTGTTGTGATGTATTGGTGATTGCAACTGTAATGGTGATGATGCCGTAAATCCCTTTCCGACTTTCTTAAACATAGCAGAGGTCTTCCTGTAGGTGCATTGCCTTGGTCGCGAACACGTGGGACTGAGATTTTACCAAGAGTTCCTTAGCCTCGCTGGTGACTTCATCATGGAAAATTCCACAAACACACCCACCCACCCCACCAACATCCCTCACACCCCGAACTGCCCCGTTGTTGCCTCACGGTAACGTACCATTGACAACTGTGAGGACCCGGCAATCCCCATGTCTTCTGTGCCGTTTGATAAGTGTGCACTTCCTTCCTCACGGCACATGAAGGCGGCAGTATGGTTATAGTTTATGGTCATTCGTTCTCACGCATATAGTTTCCACACCCTCCTTCCATTCCCTGACCTTTCGTGCAGGAAACAGTTTCATATACTGTTTCTCATAAACCACGACTGTTAGCCTTCTACACGCCTTCGCTTCCTCTCCCTTACCACCACATCTCCAACAAAACATATCGCTCTTTCCCATCACCAAGCTGGTTAAATTGAGCGGTAATGAAACCACCAGCGCCCCACGTTAGCTCCGACAGTGATAAGGAAGTGGGTGTGAATTTATGTCTATATGATTTATATCCACCTTGTCGAAGAACGCTCAGGAAAAGGAAGGGGACAAAAAATGAAGGGGCAGTGAAAACCGTTTAAGAAAAAATGTTGGCTAGAGAAATGCAAGTCAGTTGGAATTTATGTACTGAGGTTTGATGTACGTTAGAAACTTTCAAACATTTGCGTGCAAATTATAAAATAAAAATATTTGATCAACCGTAAAAATATCGATTTAAAAAAAGTTTCCATATTTTATTTCTTTTTTTTTTTGACAAACTTTTCAACTTAAAGATTCTTAGGGCAAAATAGAACTTGTTTCAGGTAACCTAGGCCAGAAACAAAAGGTAGGTAGGTCGGCTTTTGCGCGTGCGTGCGTTTTTTTTTTTCATCGGGGGAAATATTGTTAGGGTCGGCGGAAACTTATAGGGTCGGTCGGTTGACCGGAAAGAGTTGCTATTAGTTCATACTATTCATTGCTAACTTGAACATTTTTTATTGTTGTAGTCGTTTAAAAAGCGAATTTGCAAATTTTTTTTATTCCAAGAACTTGTAAAACATAGCCACGAAAACGCACACCCTTCTAAGAAAGCGAGTCATGCCCTAAGTAAAATTTCTTTCTAAGACTTTATACGAAATTCATTTGTGGCGGCGCGCAAAGGGTAAACCATATGGCAGGCTCCACGTCTCCCTTGGGTGAAGCCTGTTAGGACTTTGCTGAAGGCATGTAGACATGTGGAGCAGGAATAGGGTGAGAAAGTGTCTTGGATGCAGAGAGCCGCTGGGAATCTCTCTCTCTCTCTCTCTGAGATGGACCAAGGTGCACATTTGCGCTGAATTTCAGATGGTAACAGTTCCCATCACGGTGCCGGCAGGGGGCCAGCTCCGCATTGTGTCACCAGGCTTATCTTCAACGTGGTTGTCACGTGACCTTCACGAAATCCAATACCAGACGACTTCCGCCGGAAATTGCGTGAAATGATGTTCTGGCGCCATGATGAACGCTTGGCGACTTCCGACTTGTTTAGCTCCATTTTTGGACGGCTTCGGGAGTTTCAGTACAGTCTGGAACGTTATAAAAAGAGGTGAGCTTTAATTGGGAAGGGGGAAATATAATGTGCGGGGAGAGGTGATTGGGCTTGGTGGAGGTGAGGGAGGTATGCTGCGTTTCCTGACCGTTAAGCTGACGCCAGCAAGCGTCGACCCGGAAAGATACAGGGTCCCTGTTGTTGTCACGGCCTGTCGGCTGGGTGTCAAGACGGAAGGTCGGGTTGCGTGTCACAGACCTTCGGTAAGGCGCGTGCAGCTCAATGACCCGCGCTGTACCCTGTCTACCCAGTCACCTGCGCGGAGTTCAAATCGCCTTTGATCCTCGAGCGACCAGTACATTGACGGGCGTCTGACAGCTCACAGGCACTGACGCTAGTCTGATCACGCACGCACGCACACACACACACATCGCGCGAGGACGGGATTACTAATACGTGACGGGCTGCAGCCTAGTCCGTGAGCAAGTTTTACAGGTCCTTTTTACTTTTGCAGCAAATTATTTGCAAAATACTGCCAGCTGGAGGGTCACCTGGATAGACGTGTACACCTGGGTGATCTGTCTTTCACGCTCATGGAAAGTTAGAACAGGGAAAATCGGACTTGTCTGTGTCTCATCTTAAATTGACTCAAACATGAGAAACGAAGCCATTGGGCACTGTTCAAGGTTTTATTCATGCAAAGTGTCAGGACTTAAACAGAAAGGTCATTGTTGGAAAATACCTACGATGTCAGTGATACATCTTAGGTGAATACAGTTGTAAACTACGGTGATAAGAAAGGAAACTGACCCAAGGGCAAACAGATATAGGGTTTAATTATTATAAATACAATTGTCGAGCAAAACAAAATCCAGATATTTCATTCGTCGAGACTGCTGTTCTCAAGACAATCCAGCGTCAAGCGTACCCCTCTCCTTCTGGTAGACATATCCTGCAAGAATGTGAGACCAGCTCACCAGCGTGAGGTTTTTGTGTTAGATACTAGGTAAATGCAGTTCAATGGAATGGCGAGATATAGGAGAGTGGTTATTTCCCCTTGCAAGGGAATAACAAGAATTGTTGCTTGAATGTCGAACTTGCCTCTAAGGTAGAGCTTGCCTTTGATTTTACTAGATCAATGTGAGTCGCATGCAGTTACCAAACCCACATCCACCCCCACCTCCATCCCACCCCCACATCTACTCCCCATGACCGTACGCTTCAAGATCACACAGGAGACCCATCATATCACGCTTTCAACAACAGCGAGTCACAGGGAGACTCCAAAAGCCAGTTTTAACACGAAGACACCTTGGACTGTCCCTGGGCAGAGCTCTCCCGCGCTGAGGCTGACTTTCAGTGTCATGCAGATGAGCGACGATGTGGACAACTATTATCATCCTTCTTGCACGCCGCAAGATCAGAAACTGCAACGGTTATGGCACATGGTTGGCCTGTTTTCTGGGAGACACGAGAGACGTTCTCTGCATCTGGTGGCTATGGCGGCAGGATTCGCTGGAAGATGCGACTATTTTAGCCGGCATCTCTGAGACGTAACATTGTCATATCGTGGAGTTGTGCACGTGCGTGAGAAAGGCGCCAATGTGGTGACGTGGTTGTGGAAGGTCGCGTGGTGACGGGCCACAGTGTCTGCAGACTGCGGTGAGAAGATGTAGCGTAGATAGTGGTGATGCTTTGGCGGAAGGTGTTCAAAAATGCACGTGCATGCGGACAAGCACGTGCATGCGCATTCACATACAAACACCTGCACTTGCCGTCTGACGGATGCTCGCAAATGCACGTCTTAACCTTTACTCCCACCGCACTCTTATTATACACATGCAGTTCTCTCCCTTACACATTCCCACACACGCACGCACGCGCGCGGGCGCGCACACACATATACTCTCTCTCTCTCCCTTTCTCTCTCTTTGTCTCAATTATTTATGTAAATATATAATAAATAGAAACATGCATATAATCCATACATAGATGTAGACACATGCGATGGAAAAACGTTGAATAAGTTTAATAAATCGAAATAAAGAGAGAAGGAGAGGGAAAGAATAAAATTAAAAGAAAGAAAGAAAGAAAAAAAGAAAGAAAGAAAGAAAGATCCTAATCTTGGAGTCTGGTATCATCACACTGCAGTTGAAAAGCAAACGCTAGAGGGCCAATCGGGACTGTTAATATCTACACCATTAAGTCTTCTCCTTCCGTCTCCTCCTCAGTTACACAGAGACTCGGTCCCCACTTCAGTCGCGCCTCGTTCTCCCGTCTGCCCCTCGGTTTCATCAAATCAGTCAGCTGGCAGGGCTTGTAGCCCCATCCTGCAGGAGGCGAGATGAAGGCAACGATGCTAATTTCCGCGAGTCTTTGACACTCGTGTGACACGCGCCATCAGAAGAAGGTCATGCTGTGTTTAAACTGGGGGCCAACACTTTATTGAGGCCAACTGAACCGTAGGAGAACTGTTTGTAATCTCTGGCGCTCGAGAGCTAGCGTCGAGGGCACTTCACCGCTGCCAGTCCTCGGCAGGCTGCAACCACCTCAGCAGCAACATCAGTTGCAGCAATCCGGTAGAGTGGGGCGCGTACACGCTGCACGTGGGAACTGCATCAGGGAGCGGTTCCTTGCAGCTCTGTCTGTTTTCCTGTGGATGAAATGAAGAACGATCAAATGCCTAAACAGACAATTATGTATATTTTGTCCCTATATATTTTTTGTTGTTGCTGCTTATGATTGATTTCTTTGCAGTTCTTCAAACTTATGGACAATTTTCTATTTCTATATATGTGTCCGTTTTGTTTTCCTTGTAAATTTGCAGTCGAGCCCCGAACTCTGGATAAAACAAATTTCGTGAAAACATTCACTTAACAGCGATTCGTCTGGTTTGATGAATGTATAATTAAGATGCTTGTTGACTAAGAAAGCTGGGCGTCCCCGATTTCATGTTTGACTCAATTCCAGTTTAAAAAGATGCTTGTTTTCTTTAAAGTAGACTTTGTTTTATCGAAAGCAACGAAAGTGTACAAGCCCAAATCATACACCAAGCCTGTATAGAGCCTGGAAGGGAAGCCGACACCTTCAGGACAGCAGTCTGGCGGGTCGTTCATTTCTGTCCATCAATGAAAGTGACGACAGCAGCCGACGTCATTGCCCTGACGCAAGCGCCCTCTACTGCACGCGCCGGCCACGAGCTGCGAAATTGGCAGCAGACCGCAGTTTTCACGAGCGGCAGCGAAAGGCTAGCGAGCATTTAATTAATCCAGAAGGCCATTGTTCATTTCACGGATAGGAAGGGGGGTGGGTGGCCAGACACTGGGAGCAAGGGTGAAAGTTTGGATTTGACTCCCTTCTGGCTTCGCGAGACTTTGTCCTACAGGAGGTGCCAGTCAAGTCCGTTGTGTGGCTCTGATGACGAAGGCTCGAGAAAGGCGAGCAGAAAAGAAGCAGGGAGGGATGGAGGTAGAGAGAGAGGTGGGGGTTGGCTTGGTTTTTGTTGCTTAACGTCCATTCGAAAACTAAATGCATATCAGGACGGTGTTGCTTAGACAAGTTTACGTGCTGCCACCCTGGGACTGGCGTCACAAGACAGGGTTCAGTCCCAGCCAGTCACATTATAGTGACACCGGGCCAACCAGTCCTAGTACTGTTCCCTGTAGTGTCAGGCGTCTGGCAGGGTATCTACTAGATTCCCAATTTTGAAGTCTTAGGTATGACGATGGGGCGCGAACCACTCACCTCCAGCCTCGAAATCGTTAGACTATAAAGGCTGTTGTTTGTGTGAATTTTAAAGATAAACTCTGACTAAGAAAAGAAAGGTTTCTTTCGTACAGAACATCCAGGCGCTAAACAGATGTCATCTCTATCAACTATACAGCTGAAAGACTGAAAGACAAGTCCAAACACTAACCGCCACATGATGCCAAAACACAGGCCGCTAGTCGCAATGAAACTGACGTTTCTCATTCGTTATTGTAACGACCAACAACATATTTTAAGGGCTGTTCTCATTGTAACAGCAAAATTCCTTGCCATAAAGACACGACCCACATATACAAAATTCAGAGCAGGTGGTCCACAGAAAAATCAATGCCAAATACGCATGTACTCTCCAATGGCCTGCATGCAGTCAAGGCACCATTGTCCCATGGACTGATTCAATTTCTTCTGAGCAATCTGCAGGATTGTCTGCCACTCCTGCTGAAGCAAAAAGAACAACTGGTTAAGGTCAGCTGGGGGTGGGCGGTGGGCGGTTTGCCCTCTGGCGAGGACCCAGCGCATCTCACAGGTGGCCAGTTCATACCAATCTCTTACTGCTGCAGGAAGGTGGTGTAGACTCGAGTCGTATGTGGTCTGGCATTGTCATCCTGGAGAAGGCTGCCTGGTACGAGGGTCTGCAGAATGTCATCCATGTAAACCACTCCAGAGAGGTTGTCTTGCACACGATGCAGGGTTTTATGAAGGCCATACCCATTCCTCTCCAAACCATGATGGCTCCGCTACCAAACGGTTCACGCTCCCTCACGGTGCCATCATGATAATGGTCACTCTGTCGCCTCCAGACGTGGCTTCTGGCATCATGAAATGATCTAGCAAAGCGGAACTCCGGTCCACTGCTGACGTCTCCAAGCCAGATGACGCCGGGCCCAGGCCAGGCGAACAGCGTGATGTGCCGGAGTCAGGACAGGTCGCACTGCGGGAGGCCTTGAACTCAGGGTAGCCTCACACAGCCGGTCCCCAACCGTCTGATCGCTGGCTGCTCGCAGCTTCCCCCTGAGTGTGTTGCCGTCTGGTGTTCTGTCTCTCAAAGCCGGCAGGTCGTAAACTTGTAAGCCGGGCGTCCCGATCGTCTGCATTCTCTGACACTTCTGTCTGGTTGTAGGGGTCTTGCAATGGTGCTCCCAATCAGAGACTATGATGTTTTCCTGCAGCTGCCCAAGCTCTGCCGCGATCAAGCTAAGACATGACAAAGACAAAGACAATCTACATGTTTCGGGGCACTACCCCTTCATCAGGACGACACAAAAACGACGAAAAAACGACAACAACGAAAATGTTGAATTGTGTTCATACTACACGTGGATTGCACGTACATTGTAGCTTTTCACCTGTTCAGTTTTGCTGTGCCCCTTGCATGCGTTTGATTTCCACGCATTATTCTGCGTCTCGGGTGCACGTTTGGCTGCCTTCGGTCGTCTCCACAAACGCCCCAGCACTGACTTCCACCCACACTGGCGTTCACTGCTGTTGCATGAAACAAAGTTCATCGAAATAGTTAGGGTCGGATGCTGTGTTTCCTGTCCGTGGTCTGCCTGGCAAAGTGCGAATGGGTCTTTCAATGGTGATAAGGAAATCTAAGCCAAACTTGGTCAAGTTTTCCTTGTTATCCCCATTATTTTTACTCCGAACTCCAGTCACTCGTTTAATTTGTGGTCTTTACATGCTTCTGGGGAGTACTGATATGTTGATGCAGCGTGTTCGTGGGCTTTTTTCGGCGACGTATGTAAAAAGAGTGGGTAAATGTTTTGATGAAGTGCTTACCCTCAGGATCAATGTATGTGTGCTTGTCAAAGCGTTGCTTTCCTAGCAATAATGATACCAAGAATAAAGTCACTCTTTTTAAAATCTATATGCTATCTGTAAGTTAAAATGTGTATACAGTTTCTCTATTTTCTTATGTATATGTTTTCTTTAAATCTTCATGTCATTTTCGCTTTTTTCCGCAGTCTACGCTTTGTCTGTGCATTTATTTACCTTTATGCCTCATTCCAGGCAATAAGACAAAAGGCAAAATGATCACGAGTAAGCCAGTTACAAAAAACGCATGGAGTTCTAGCTTGATTAACATCAAAACTAGAATATAAACGAAAAAGACACTGTTTTACTCAGAGTAGCTGATGACACGCTAGACACGCATGGCACGAGGTTATAGTTTGCTAATCTCAAAGTGTCACAAGTCCAAAAGACGTCAGTTTACTAAATATCACAAGATAGTACAAAAACTGTAAACATAGATTTATTAATTTCAGAACACGGCGCCTGTGCAAAGCTCTAGTTTGCTAGACGCTAGTTGACTAATCTCGTGCCCAAGTCCAAATGACGCCAGTTTATTAAATATCACAAGTGGCAGAAGTGTTGTAGTCAGTAATCTCAAAGTATTATGGCGCATATGCTATATGCGCTAGCGTACATCTGTCAAGCTGACAAGCGTAAGGGTTAGGACTGTACCTGGAGGGCGCGATCTGTCTGGATGATCAGGGCATCATTTGCTGTGTGTTGCAGATCACGGAGGGTGGTGCTAAAGATATTAGTCTTAGAATGGCCTGATCTTGTCGATTTTAAAGTTCTCTCGTCCTAAAGAGGTTCATTGTTAGCACACTTTCAGACATCTGCAAAAACTAATTATACATTCATAATTGACAATTCTAATAAATGGAGCTGAGAAGGAACATTTAGGAACCTATTTACGGCACCGACATTCAACTACTGCCACAGCGTAGACGGGGGAGGGAGGGAAGAGAGGAATGACGAATAAAAAAGAAACGTGCTAGGGAGGGAAGACTGGAAGGGTGGGGGAGAGAGAGAGACAGAGATAGAGAGAGCTAGGGGGAGTACAGTCAACTATAGATAGAGAGACATTAAGATGAATATACAGCTAGGCAAAAAAAAAACCACCCAAAACCAAACCAAAACAAAAACAAAAGAGAGAGAAAGAAGAAAAGAAAAAGGATAGATAGCTAGGACTGGGTGTAGGTTTTAGCTGTTCAGAAAGAAGTGGGGCTTCGTTATCACCATTGTCGTGTTCGTTGTTACTATTATAGTGAGAATAATATAACCGAATAAGTAGCGAGTGAAATGCTAGTCCAACTGACGACGTCCACGTGTTAGGGTTGCTGAGAGTTTCGGATTCTTGGAAGGGTGGAGGGGTAGATATAAGGCTGGAGGGGTGTATACAAGGGTGGAGGGGTAGATACAAAGATCGCCAGATAACTGTGCTCCTATGCTTTGGTTCCGTTTTCGCGCCACAAAAATAATTCACAGACTTCAAGTACGCATTTTCTCGAGTCGCGAGCAAGCTGTCAACATCAATTTGAAACATTAAATCCTCTAGATTTCCAGGCTGGTGGGCCTCCGACCAATTTTTTTCCCAGGTCAGGGTAATTTGAACGGCTTGACTGTGCGACGGGGACTGGGGCTAGTTTAAAACGCTTGAATTCATTAAAAGCTCGTAACTTGCAGGAAGAGCAAAAGTGAGGACGGGATGCCTAGGAGTATTGCTTCGGATCTAAACCACGTGGCCAAAAACGCATCAGCCATCTAGAGTGGTATCCCCCTGCTGTTTCTAGCGGATATAAACACCAGGATCGTGATAAGAGATTTCCTCTCCCTAATAAATGGTTTGCAATTTTTGGGGGTTTATAGGAAAAAAAACTGTGTCATCTACTTTAATGTAAAGTGGTTTCTAAGAAAGAAACGTGTCGTGAAAGCCCGGATGAAGAAACCTTTTACCTCGGTTACCCAAATGACAGTCTCGCGAGCGCTTGTTTGTGTGTTCGTGAGGGGAGGGGGGACGGGGGAAGGGGATTAGTGTCGGTATTTAAGACTTAAAACAGAGAGCAGCACAACTCTTCCCTTCGCGCCTCAGAACGCGCAATAATTCCAAGTCTGACAAGTTTTTGCTTGTTTTCTTTCATTGTCAGTGGGCATTTAAAAAACACACAAATTAAGTAGTCACAAAAAATTCATTAGCCACAAATAATCTGGGAAAAAAACAAATATGTCAAAAACACATTTAAAATACACCAAAACAGCTAGCTTCAGACAAAATGACAACCAGCTCAACATAAATTTTGAACATAATTTTATTAAAACAGGATAATTTTATGCAATTTTTTGGGAGCTGCTGTTGATATTAAGGGATGGTACTAAGGTACTTATACCGAGCTAAGTACCCAAGTGATAAGTGAATGAACTAATGCTTTGATAAATTACCATTGAATATACAAAAAAAAGACAGAGAAAGAAAAACGAAAGCAGAACGGCAAATAGGGGAAAGAGAGAAGAGAAAAAAGAAACATGGCCCTAGAATGTACAACTCACGCCACTCTTCTATCCTTTTGAACAAGGTATTAAGCAAGACATGGGCCGTCGGTCATTTGTCGAAACAATTTAACCTCGAATGACACTTTTAAGCCCTGGGATTGCAGCCTCCAAAATATTTTACACGGGCTGGTAATGGGCCTTACACTTGCTAGTCAAATGTTTACATCGTCGTCGCAAAGAAAATTGATAGTGGGTTTCCTTGTAACATGTCACAGTGCTCAAGCTGCAAACCCCGGATCGTTACGTTAACTGTTAGCGTGTTACAGTGAGATGCTGGGGAGGGGTGAGGGAATTTGGGGATGGGAGAGGGGAGGGGAGAGGAGAGGAGGAGAGGGAAGAGACAGAGAAAGAGGTGCAGAGGGAAAAGGAAGTGAAAATTCTTTTGATGTTCGTTCTGCTTTGTCAGTCCATTCCAATGCACTTCTCGCTGATTAAGTTTGTCTTCTCTCCTTCCCCCGACCGCCGAATCCTGCCACTTCAATCCCACCTTCCCTTAATCTACCTGACGCAAAGCCTTTTCAAGTGCAACCACTGTGAACTTTGACCTTCTTTGCCTTTTTAGGAACCGAACAAAGATTTCCCCACCGGCCGTGCCAGTCGACTAATACATAGTTACAGCATGGGGCTATAGCCAGGAGCCCAGGTATACATGGTGCCAGTCGAGCCATTCGCAGAGCGGTGTGGGCTGGGGGTGGGGAGGGGCAGGAATGCATCTTGGCTGGCCTCTTGCTCCGTCCACCGTTCGTTCTCCATGGCATTTGTCCAGACGACATTGCAGTGATACTTAAGCGGGCGGCTTACACGAAAAATACATTACAGCACTCGCGCCGTCGCATAAAGCAGGCCCCGAGGAAGGCAACCGCCAAGGCTTGCATTCAGGGCCGCGCCTGCCCGCGATGCTTTAAAGCACCGGACAACGCAGACGATTGTTCCTTCTTTGAAGGCACCAGCGCTTGCTTGCTCGCACCAATTAGACCTAATTGAGCAGATCACATTAAGGCTTGGATCTCCTGTATTGATAATCGATCTCGCAAGGGCCAAATGGGGTGGTTGCTAGCCACAGTGGGATGAAGGGTGTGCGTGTGTGATGGGTGGAAAGAGAGAGAGGGAGAGAGACTTGGCTGAGTGACTGTGCGGCTGCATTTGACGATCGAGCCATCGAGCCATCGAGCCATCACAGCGACACACGCCAACGGGCGTGCGAAAAAAGCAATCTCGGAAAGAATCTTGACAATGCCCTTTGATTCCTGTAAAATTTCGATCTACTGTCAGTCCACTGGAACGAAGAGGTCTGGAACAAGTATTTGCAGTTAGTCCCCTCACTGACCTGTTTAGCCCGATGCTATCTAATCGACACGCCCCAAGTCAACCGCCTTTGCTGTCTTTCGGCGGTTAACTGGTGAAAATCCAGCGTCCTTCTTTTTAGCGAATATATCTTTTGTATATCTCTTTGTCTATTTCTCTTTCTGCCTGCAAATCTATAGAAGATGCTTGCTGTATGTGATAATGTTTTGGTCATCGTAATTAAGAACTTTTACTCACTATTTCATGGTTGCTTCAGACTTTTCGGGTTTTTCTTTGGTTCATTAGACCATTACCACTTAAATATATTCACATCATCTAGTCCCTTACATTTTTCCCTAGGCAGTCCCTTCTTCTGTACTAGTTTATGTTAGATGCAAATGGGCTCTCGTCTGACAAACTTGTTTTAAAAAAAAAGAAGAGCAACAACAAAGCAGTTTTCATGACAACAAGAACAACATCGCTGAGAAACATCGTGCACAGGAATCAATGAATAAACGGCTGTGAGAGGGGGCGATGGGGCGCGTACAGGTGGGGGACAGGGGCAGTCGTTAGAAGTCGTTTTGAAGCGATACTGATAAAATTCAGAAGACTGAGTGGGTCGGGGGTGGGGGTAGGGGTGCTGCTTTGATAGGAGATAAAAGGAACTTAGTTTTTGCCCCCATCTCCTCCCTCGATTATCATCGATTCACAGTTCTCGCGTTTTACGAGCCTGGCTAGCGACGAGCGAGGTCAAAGCTCTGCCCCTTTTAATGACATGGAGAACACGGCGGATCGTCTAAGGGTCAGCCAACCGTGAAGCCCCTTCTCGCGCCTTCTCGCACCAAGCGTGAACGGACCGGGAATTTGATGGCCGCGCCTCTCTTGCGGCTGTCAGGCCCATGGCACCACGGTTCATTGCTTGTCTTCAGGATGTTGTTGGGTCTGCGATGACCGATTTTTCGATGCTGTCAGAAAGGAGGGAGCAGTGGTGGCTCTCTGTTGTTGTGATTGTCTCAGGGTTTGCTGGGAACAGCGTCCATCGATTTAC
Organism: Lanistes nyassanus; assembly: GCA_004794575.1. NCBI lineage: Eukaryota > Metazoa > Mollusca > Gastropoda > Architaenioglossa > Ampullariidae > Lanistes > Lanistes nyassanus. The sequence goes on along the minus strand of SMGT01001153.1, from coordinate 519,015 downwards.
ATCGTGTCTTAGGGCTGCAGTAACCAAGATAATGCCTCATCAAACTGGCCGCAAAAATTTATTATTCCCCCCTCCTTGGACGAACTCTGGAGTTACATTATCCATAATTTATAATAAACATGCTTTTATAGTTTGCTATGTGGAAGTGTGGAGGGGGGAAATGCCAAATGCTTTTCACAGCCGATAAAAGCATGTTTATTATATCGTCTCCACGGTAACTTGGCGTTTTAGTGGGTTATACAATGGTTTGACCCCGGGTAAACGTCAGTTCCTTCTCCCGGCTAACACCTGACCTCTTATCTAATGTGGGTGGAAAAAAAATTGCATCTGTTTTTGGTAGACAACTGTCCTTCGGTACAGGAGAGTGTCATGCAGAACAATCGTCCATCCATCTTTCTTTCTTTCCGTCTCAGCTTCGGAAGGAAACTATACGCGCTTGCTTTCTGTCTAACTGTTTATCTGGTCAGTCGATTAGCAACAGCTGCTATGTTTTCACTGGGCAAAGTGCTAATTTAAGTTGCACATTCTTCATGCGGGACTGAGGACAAATCAAGAAGTGATGATGTTCATGTGCTGAGGAATATTTCGTTGGTAATTGAAGTAGGCCTACATCTTTACAGGTAATCTAGGACTCCACGGTTACCCTCGACTTTCTCCATATGCAACTAGGGTCAAAACAACATGGTGAGAAATATGAAACCATCTAGTCACTGTGTGTGCGTGCGTGCGTGCGCGCGCGCATAGGGATCTATCTATCTATCTATCTATCTATCTATCTATCTATCTATCTATCTATCTATCTATCTATCTATCTATCTATCTATCTATCTATCTATCTATCTGCATCCAGTTCGCCTCCATTTAATAGGAGATATTGCATTCATTTCTGCCTCCTCAACAGGCTGTAGCATGCTATGGTGACGTCTGCAATGTTACATCACCTACTTAATAAGGATCTGCCTGTCCGCCGGTCCGTCTGTCCGTCTGTCTCCTTAAACCCTTCCCTCGCCACCCTCTCTTCTCTCTATCCCTTTTCTGCCTCCATACTTCTCTCTCTCTCTCTCTTCCATCCCATCTCCTCACCCATTTCCACTCGTCCAATCCACTTTCTCCTCTCATCCTTATCCCAAAACTCCTAGGCAATGATTACTCATGGTAATCACCTGTAACAAAGGAACGTTTGGGCACAATGAAGGGACCCTTGAGTGTCTAGTACATCCTCTTATCATGCTCACCTGAGTAATACATCCCCAGGTGCCTGTCTTTGTCGCCCGTTTACCGTGCACTGCAATACCGGTTGCACGATCGATACGAGAACACAGACCGTTCTAGAACAGCAAACAAGGCCAGATTACACGAGTCTTTACAATTTCCTCCACGTCAACAAGCTGCAAACACAAAGCCGTGAAGAGCGGGAAAATAAATATGTGAGTGATCGAGCGAACGAGCAAGGGAGTGAGAAGAGAACGGGGGAGAGAGATGGAGGGAGAGTGAGAGAGAGAGAGAACGAACAGAGAGAACGAAGAGAGAGAGAGAGAGAGACTGAAGTGGGGAAGCCCCGGGGTGAGGGAGGAGAGTTACCAGTACAGTTTTTCACTTGTTGATCTCACTTTTAATGTTGGTCACCATGTAAACACTGGAGCTAGCAGCTGGTTTCGGTGCAAATTTAAATATGGATCTCTCACCACTGTAATTATCCCAATAGCTTCGGGCAGAAAAGCTGAGGATCTGTGTGCTCTTGTTCGTACTTATAGAGTTACAGTAGGCAGCATTAGATGAAGATTTATTTTGGGATCTTAGATGCTACAATTAGCTGGTGTGACGAGGTTTAGATTTTGAGCTTTAAAAGGAAGTAATTTGCCCTGCTTTCTGCGATCGTTTGAATAAACCCCGCTGATCCAATGTCGGCCAAAAACAAATCGATCGTATGTGGCATGAAGTGAGCTTCATCGCAAGCCCTTTACATACGTAAACATTACAGAGGAAAACAAACAAGGACTACGTGATGCTCGATAAATGTTTCGAGTTGAAGGTCAACAGTGTGCTTTATTTTAATGCTGAAAGTCATATTTCGGCTGTTACAATATTCAGGCTTCTTCTAGAAGGTTCATAACTTAAAAAAACTCTTTGTGTACTTCACTAAAACGGTATAGAAAAGCACAACTACTGTTACAGTCCATGTGATGTATCTTTTTCCTATTCTTGCTTTTAAATCCTTTCAGTTTGGCTATACACATTTTCAGGTTGAAATTGACTTTTCTCACACCATTAGTAATGTGCCGAGCAGGCTGTCGGTTATCGCGGTTCTGATGAGCGCTGTGCGGCAGCTTCCACTTAAGGTGATACAGGTTCACATGTCATAAACAGTTATCACAACTGCTTATGTGATTGTCTTGGCTGAAGGGCAAGTCACTTGCAGGACTTAAAGATGTGGGGGGAGGGGGGTAGGCAAGCCTGGGGGCTTCGTATGGCTGATTAGGTTCTTTTCGCCTGTTCACTTATCATGTTTTATTGCGGATGAAAACAAAAAGGGCCAAATGACAGTTCGCTGAAAAGAATCGGAAGGTTGGAAAGATAAATCTGGTTTCTCTGTCCCTGCGATTGATCTTCCAACAGTGTCCCCTTCACCCCACCCTTTCACATATGGCTTATCAGGACCACAGCGGGGTTTACATGGGTTTTTCTCTCTACCGTCTGCACGTTAAAATAATCTGCAACGAAAGCATGGGCCTTGGGACTGGAAGAACAGATACGACTCCTTCTGCAGCCCGGCCCAGATCACTACCATGTACAAGAAGCGATCGTCATCGAATCGGCGACCCTTGCCTTGTGGTGGCCTCCATTCGATGAGACCGCAAGCAGAAAAACAACATCCACGACACTGACAAAGCAGCGTATGAAAACCCCCTCCCCCTCCGTACTCGCGAGAGATGGAAGACGCTGACAATGCTGCCAGCCGAACACGGCGCTCGACTGGAACTATTTGCACGAACTGCTGCCTCCGACCAGCGCTGTCCTCTGTTCAGCGGAGAGGGGCGGTATTTACAATAAAACAGAGGGGAAAACACAGCGCCCTGTAGCTGTCGCCTGCAGTCGCCAGGGACTATAGTCTGTGGGAGTGGGAGTGGAGGGAGGGGGTTGAGCCACTGTTCACTCGGGTTCTGCAAATGTTCTAGCATTTGTCAAGCGGGTGGGCGCGCGCGCTATTGTCGAAGGCCAGCTTTCGGCTGTTCGTTTCGGTCGCTTGAAAATGTGTACTAATTCAGGAGACGAGACCTGTTTTGGCTGTGTTTGAACAGCCATTAATTCTAGTGGATAACATTCAGTGGACAGCTGAGGTGCATCTGTTTAATACGCTCTTTAACCTTAATTTCACCATTCTCCTGGCTGGAGAGGGTTTATGGAAGACTTATTGCAGAGCAGCACAATAAAATCAAATGGGTTTTCGTATTCGGGCACACAGACCCATGCACCCACGGGACTGCATGGACAACATACAAACACACACAGCCTCGCGCACACACATGCACACGCACGCACGCGCACAGGCGGAAAGGGAGACACGCACACACACGCGCGCAATTATCTACACACACGCGCGCGCGCGTGCTCGCGCACAGGCATACATGCAAGGACGGATGGAAACAAGCACATGAGCGCACAGGCGCACGATCTCATTTCATATTATTCCATTTCCTATTTTGTATACGACAGTCTTTTGTAAACAAAAAGGTCACAGTTTTCCGAAGATCTGTTTTGAAAAAGGGTTATTTTCCAGTCGTGGAGATTGGAGGACAGGGCAGAGACAAAATTCTCAAAGGTTTATGAGTAGTATATTACCTTTTATCCGGACCCAAACCAAAGTACGTCAGTGTTAGTTAACATTAAGGCAAGCGAGGGCGTTGTATTTGTCAGCGGAGAATAGAAGCATTTTGAAACACAGTCGAATGATCTTTAAGAACTGGTTATTTCCTTTGAGTGTTTGATGGATAACTGGATGGATAGATCACGAGATGGTGCATTAAAGAACATTGATAAATAAGACGAAAGAAAAAAAACGGGAGGTGGAAAAGGAAGGGGGAAGGAGGAGAAGGAAGAGAATGAGGAGGAAGGGGTAGGGTGAGGGTAGAGAGAGGGAGAGTGGATAGGGAACGGCTTAATGCTGTATCACACTGGAGTTCTTATCACCGACAGAATCTGCCGTCGGGCTTAGAGATCACGTTCATCTACACAATGTTTTGGACAAACATTGCTCTCGTTTCACTGCAGCTTGCAATCGCTAAAATGATTTCGGTGCTGCGTCAGCCAGGTGAGACGGCTGAATTGAGCGCGACACCACGACGGCAAGTGGACTCTGGCGTGTCATTTGCTTTGATTAGTTCTGTTCCTAATTTGGTTACAGAGGAGGTCATATTTTAAGGACCCCTACTTTTGATGTCCTACAGTGGTCCAGGTGAATGGGATACAGGTGTAAACTGACTGTAATTATGGGCATAAAATGTAATGGCTTTATCCATTATGGCGAGACATTAGGATTAATGCAGCGGAACGGCGTGTGTTTGCCGCCCGAGGTGAGCTTACCTCCCCCTTGTCGCAAACTGGAGTCATAGATGTCATTAATGTGCACACGTCGACTCCATCAGAAAAAAAACTATTGGAGGAAAAAGTAACGGGTAGCGAGGGGAGAAGGCAAGGACGGGTAGGGAGAGGGGAAAGAAAGGGGGAGGAAAGGAGAGAGAGGGAGAGAAAGAAGGGAGGGGAAAGAAAGGGGGAGAGCATTTGTTTCGGAGAGAGGAGGGGTGGGTTTGGGACTACGAAGACGAGTTAGCAAATGCGCGCAATCTGTGAAGAATAGGCTGTAAACAAGCCCTAGCTTAAGTACGAAACGCTTGCCCAGCTACATCACCAGCCATGGCTGCACTGGTCGACACGCTGTAGACATACGAAGGGTTACGTCCCCTGTCCCCGCCCAGACCTTGTCGTGCAAGCGGCAGGCAGATACTTCGGTCCTCTGCTTCTTCGTGACAGCTCCCGCGTCACCCCCACCTCCTCAACACACCCTTTCCATTTCTTGTCCGCCCCGTGCGTGGTCGCAGCTCTCTTGAACCTGCGTGCCGAGGTGATTCAGGTAAGCCATCTTGTGGGACAGCAACCCTCTACAGCTTGCCAGCCTCGCCCGCAAAACGCAGCGAGTGAAAGAGAGAAAAAAACCCCTCTCCCCCCAAATAATACAATGGGTTTCGAAGCAAAGACGTCCACTGTCTGTACTCCCACGCAGGTAAAAGACGAAACAAAAATTTAATTTAAAAACGTTACCCAAAATATCAGTCTGGACATCTGTCATCCAACGCTCTTCCCAAACATGTAAACCAACAAAAAAGAGAAAGGAAAATTAAGTCTAGCATCCCCAGAGAACTGTGGCCGTGCTTGATGCGTGTGTAGACATAATGGATTAATCTTTATAACGTGTGTGTGTACGTGGGCGTGCATGTGCGTGAGGGGCGAACAAAAGGGACAGAGAAGAAAAACAGACGGACAAAGATTTAGGGAGGTGAGAGATAATAAAAGGGAGATCCCCTATTCTCGTCTGTTAATTATTGTGGCTTTCATCACTGGGCTCCCGATTTCTTCAATAGCTACACCGCGAATAAAGTTTGGGCCTTACTCTTTGTACACAAATGTCATGGGATCTAAAATTGTTTTTGTTAGTTTGTCTTGTTTGCTGATAAATATTTTTCGGTGTGTTGAAGCACATAATAGTTTCACTCTCAAAGCAAAGATAAGCGTGTATTGTTATAATATGTTGTAGCTCGTATCTATATCTATTCAAACTGAGGGGAAAATGTATATTATTCGAGGCAAAGGTATATGTTCTTTACAATAACAAAACTCGCAATATTTTTCATTTTTAGTAAATTATGACGATTTTTCAATTTTCATATCGTCCCACCACGCTACCCATGCTCTACACGTACGCTGATGTATTATTTGCTTTGTGTCACACGTTTAAAAGACCCTAAATTTATTATATGAAATCAGTCTCCGCCTCTTTGCTTCCTTATGTCTCTCACCCCACCCCGAATGAACCCCTCCCCCTCCAGTCCCTTAGACGGCCTCAGTGGTATAGCGTGGTCTTTCGAGGTGGAAGGTCTGTGGTTCGCATCCCGGCCGAATCATACATAAGACTTCAAAAACACCAAGCTGTAGAAGCTGCCCTGCCAGACTCCTGGCACTCTAGGCAACAGTACTAGGACTGGTTGGCCCAGTGTCGCTATAATGTGACTGGGTGGGACTGAAGCCTGTGTTGCGACAGCAGTCCCACGTGTGGCAGCACGTAAACTTTTTGTAAACAACACCATCCTGATATGCACACAATTTGCGGCGGGACGTTAAGCAGCAACTAAACAACCCCAGTCCCTGGGTCGGTCGGTTGGTTTGCTTTGGTTGGCTGGTTATTTCGGTGGAAAAGAAAAACGATAGTACCATGGTCATATGGAGCGATATGGTCATATTACTAAACTATTCACTGAAACATCCACCAAACCGATGTCTTTAGTGAGATTGGTAGTGTGGAGAGGAAATATAATGATCGCGGGAGGCCGAATGGAGTTTAACGTTCACGTCCAGGACTGGCCGCTGGTGTAACTTTCACCTGCAAGTGGGACGTTCTAGGCCCCCTTTCCCCTCCTCCCAGGCCATTTCCCCCTCACTCGATCTCTGTTTAGTGATGTTAGAAGAACTGCCAGGCTCTGCCGCTGACATAATGTTATCCATAGCGCTCTGTCTTTTGCCTCTCAAGTCAACGCTGGCAAGTTTATCAACAGCAAACGCTTCGAGCTTGGAAAGGGCCGCGTTCAACAGACGCACGGCACCTCCGAGACCACCAAGGTGCACAGGGAAACACAACAGCTCGAAATTAGACTTGAAAGGGCGCCCCGCCACCACACAAAAAGGCAGAAGTCGCGCCAAATGGTGGCTGTATACGCAGCCTTGAGTGGCCTGCACTTCTGATACTAATTGTTCTGTCAGCCAAGCAAGGTCATAGAGTGATTGTCACTGTCTTGCAGTTCGTGTCTGCTCGCGTGAGTGCGCGTGTGCGTGCGTGCGTGCGTGCGTGCATGCGTCCGTCCATTCATTTTTCTGTAGGTCTGCTTGCCTTTTTTCATTCTCTGCCTGCTTGTACGTGTGTGTTCAGATGTCATCTGCTTGCCTTCTTGCCTCTGTGTCTCTACATCTGACCTTGTGAGAGAGAGAGGGGGGGGGGTCTCTTCGACACGTAGCCAATTATCTAATTAAAAAAAAACTAATTGAGGATAAGAACACCTACAAACAAATAATTTTATTTTTATAAAAATAGGAAAGCCAATTCCAGATACTACCATGACAGTGGCATGGGGCAATGTGGGACGGTGTGGCGGTGTGGGTCAGTGTAGGGAGAGGACAAGAGGTTGAGTACGGGAGTAACACCCTGGGTTGTGTATATACGTCAACTGTGACCATTCTGCGAATTCGAAATTAGCTGCAAGAAAAGCAGTTATGCCCCCCCCCCTCTTTCTCTTTCTCTCTCTTATTTTTACTCCTGCCCACCCCCAACACCCCCCCCCCCACCGCCACTATTCATCTCCAGTGCTTGAGGAGACACTGCAATCATCGGACGAGACATTTTCTGAGAGTGTGCTTTCGTATCAATTTTCCTTAATTATTTTCTCTGGGCTCTTACAGTCTCCGCTCCCCGCCCCTCCCGCACATTTAAAGGGGTATGTAGAATGCAAAAGGCATGAGGTCCTTGCGTTATGATCGGAAGGCAAGATTCAAATGCTCATCCAACAATTCAGCCAAGCACTGCAATTCAGTTACAAGCACACTCCCTGGAGCAGCCTTTAAGGTTGGTATAACAGAAACAGGCCAAAGGGAGGGGCAACGATTTAAAAAAAAAAGTTATTTTGTGGTGCCAGCTTTCGGGCATCGCTATGTCTATTTCAATAGCGCACTTGATTCTTTAAAGTTACGTTAACGTACAAAACTTTGAGCGGAAAACTAGAACAGAAATGTGCCTCGCCTGAGTTTCGAACCCCCTGAACTTTTTTAAACTGTTTTTTCCAGACGGGTTATTTTAGTCATATCTTGGTTGCAGTGCCTATCCCACGTGACGTGGGGGAGGTTCCTTTTATGAACGGATTACGTTTGCAGCCGACGTGGTTAGCAGTGGTATTGACACGTGACCGAGGCCTATGAAGCACAACTAGCGAGCTTCAGCGAAGCGTGAAAGCAACCCGGAACGGCGGATTTATCACGTGATATTTGCACATCGGGATGGAGATTATCGAGTGACGAGAAGGGAAAGAATGAAGACGACGAGAAGAGGATGACGAGCAGACGATGATGTTGACTGAAGAGAATGGCTGACAGGGTGTTAACGGACGGACGGACAGATGGATAACCAATGAATTGAACAATGACAGAAGAAAAGAAAAGGATTGACTGACAAACTAATAAGGCGAAGACACTTACGACCGACTGTTCATCGTTTCTGGCGGTCGCTTGTTGTCGGGTAGGCATGCGGTTGTTTTCTCATAGATGCACCCAGTCATCTCCAGAAGAACGACGAGGGCCTGGATGTAGTCCGGGGGCCAGGCCTGTTTGTGTACGCGATTCTCCATTCATCGCCGCAGGTGAACACTTTCGAGCACGCCGCTTTCATGTCGGCCTCGCGAGAGCGAGATTGCCAACGAGAGTTTGTTTTCGGAAGCAGCGTGTTAGAGATTAACACTTCTTGTTTATCGCCAGCGACACCTGGAGCAGGTTACATACCCTTTTTGCCAAGCGTAGCGCCCTTTCACGGGGCTTGGAGGGAAGTGTTGATAAGAAAGTGACATCTCCAATCTGCACGTAATTTTGACTATGGGCACTGGGGGAGGGCGAAAAGGCATCTTCAGATATACAACAGCTTGCCAGGGGAACGAAAAGAAATTTTTTCGGACGACGACAGACTCGATAATAAAGAAGAAAATCGAAGCCGTGTTTGTACTTATCTGTATACCATAGAGGGTAAAGAGCAGGTGCGGATGGATAGATAGATAGATAGATAGATAGATAGATAGATAGATAGATAGATAGATAGATAGATAGATAGATACGCACCCACGCACACACACAGTGACTAGATGGTTTCATATTTCTCATCATGTTGTTTAGAGAGACAGGATGGCAAGGCAAATAATAAATGCAGGAATGGGCAAATAAAGGAACGAACGAATTAATGAAAATGTAGGTACAGTGTAGGTAACTTTAGATGGACCCTGCTTCCGCCTTGCGGTGATTTTGCGCTGGGGGTGGGTGGGAGGGATTTGGGTGGAGGGAGGTGGGAGGGATGAGGTCTTAGCAATTATTAACTAAACACCGACAAAGCCTCCAGACTTATAGCTGCAGTAAGATGGTTAGTGCGGATCGGTAGTTTGTTAAATACTGTTCTGGGGATGGTTGAACGAGGTATTCCCAGTGCCTAACTCCAGGAAACAATCCTTAGCAGCTCCTGGATACGAACCAGGAACATTTAACACCCTTTTTTTCAGCAGAGCTATCCAGGCTTCAGAAGGACAGTCAAAAATCCTCATAGGGTTTTGAACGTTCGCTCTCCAATATAACGGTCTGAGATGTGCCGCTCCTCCATCTAATGCAGTTACAGCAAGCGTCATGACAGCCCCTTCTGGGATTTTCCCGTTCTTTCATTTCTAAGCAGCTGATTGAAATTCTTTTATTATTTTAGCGCCAAGTCACCACTGACGGAGCTGCAGCATGAAAGGAGAGTCAATTAAGGTTTCGAGGAAACGGGCTTTGACGGTTAATAAACAGCGGCACGCCTAGTTTACTTCTCTTGTGCGACAGCTCGCACCGCGAAGCCTTCACTCGCTCGAGTCACCGCCAAGGACCGTAACTCTCATTTAAAGGGCATCAGATGCTGACGTCGGCAGCCTCGCTGTGACAGGCTTGGGACAAGGGACGCAACTGCCCAGACAATAATGTGAAACGGAAGTAGGAGATGGCAGGGGTGGGGAATAGTTTTGTTTTTATTTTATGTTATTCTTGGTTGTAATATTTTTTATCTGATTTTCCTCACCAAGTTCCTGTCAAGAACACATTTCTGTGAAAATTGGCTTTTGAGTTGGTTCAGTTTCACACAAAGGAAATCAGCTTCAAAACAGAATTCAGAAAGTAAATTATCTCAAATGCAACATGCCGTAGAGAAATGGTTCAGCCGTTGGCACCAAACTGTTAACTGCGCTGCCATCAAGTCGATCAGTTTTTCGGACGCAGATTTTACATAATGCTTTGTATAGTATGAACAACTGTCGGAGAAATGTGAAGTCTTTGTTGCAGAAAGACATTAGTAGTTGACCGCCGCATTTATTCCCCCTCCCACCCCCCACCCCCACTCTCTTTCTCGCTCTGTGCGATCGACGTACGGAGATCGCCTGTGCCTGTCCCGCATGTATAGTCGAAAGAAATAACGTGATTATTTTTTTATTATACCGTCTTTTGTATAAGTGCACTGTGCGGTGAAAGCAGTGGGGATGGAGAATACAACATGTACTTTTTTCGGCGCGCCGTTTTCTGTTATCTATTACTAATTATATTTTTTTCGAATGTACGTATGCATGTACCTATGCATGTACATCTGTGTGCATGTATGTATGTGTTTACCTTTAGCTCTCTATGTTGCCTTTAAACTAATATTAGTTGTTTGCTTTATGTTTTCATATTAGTGTATTTTTAATGTCGTTTAATGGTCAAGTATTGTGTATGCTTTTATAGATCGGACCCAGTAAGCGTGTTTATATGGTGATATGGTGGTGTGGTTTATTAATGTAAGCCTATTATTATTACACAAAGAGAGAAGGGAGGAGGACGAAAGAGAGAGAGAGAGAGAGAGATAAAAGGGAAAAGAAAGAGATAGGTAGAGTTTAAAGAAGAGTAACAGTTGGGAGCTGGGTTGCCATGAAGACTGCTTTGAAGATCCAGCATCTGTAGCAATGAGCCTCCTTGTGTGCCGTTTCTCAGATGTCGTCTCTGTAAGAGACATCAAAAGCGAGGCCCCATGCCTGGTGTTGTTACACTGAACAGCAGACGTTCCAGACGGCACCGCATACTTGAAGCTGTCTCTAGAGGCCACACGTATCTCTTACGCCGCCTTTCCTTTCTTTATCCACATCGTCTGAAAGTTATCTGCATTCTCAATCACATCCATTAGAATTAATTGCAGCTTCGTGCTTTTCTAACACTAGCAACAAGTCTTGCCCAATTCCCTTGCCGTATGTGTACAAGTAAATATATTTCAGTGGTTGCAGAATGAGATCACAAATTCGATCTCGTCAGTTTTGAGAGAAGATGAGGTACTCATATCCTTTTCCTTCTAGTTGTCCCTGCCTATCCCTCAATATGTACATGTACTGCACAGAATCGTCTTCACAATCAGGCCCAGTAGGCATGTAAACTGTACTAAATTTATTCTCAAATAGCAGATTTTTTTCTGTCGCTGAAAACGGTTTTTCGGCGAATTTGGAATAAGCTATTCGCTCCTGGGACGACCAAATAACTTAATCATTACCGAATAACGAGGGAAAGTATCTTATTCGGTTTTTGCGCATTGGAAATTCAAGGAACTTGTTCTAAAATATACGCCATGACAGGAATAAGTCAGCTATCCGGTTGTGCTGCAAACGGGGTCTGCTGTTTTTAGAAACATGTCTGTACGTAATGGTAATAACATCTTGTTGCCTAAGAGTCTCCTCACTAGAAAAAGTTCTCCTTATCTATATAGGGAATTTCAGTGTAAAACGAGATCACAATTTTAGTTTGCAGTAAAAATGATTTTTTTCTCAGACTTAACAATCTAAAGACGTAGATTATAGCGGGCTAGAGAGAAAATAAAACAAAATAATACAAAGATAGGGAAAAAGAAGGGAGAAGAGAAAATCCTGAAAGATAATAAGATCGATGGTTCAGTTGAAAGCATGGAGCTGATTATATTATTTAGTTCGCAATTCTTTAGCGTTCTATTAAGTGCAGAACGTGATCGCCAGTCCAGTGACATTAGCAAGAAATGTATTTTTTAGGAAGAAAATGATGACAAACACCATAATTAGTTTCCAGATATTAAAAAAAGGCATCCCAGTTTTCCAGATACTGTAAGGTTCGGCGTGGTTCTGGCAAGGTCTGATATATGCAGCCTCTGTATTGTGGCTTCCGGAACTTTTAATTTTCCTGAGGATGAATCTGCTGGGATTTCGAGACTCTGCTCTGATTGGAGATCAAGTGCCTATGCTATCTCCTCAAATATTGTTTACTGGACGCCTTATACTTTATAAACCATCGCCGCCAACTCTGATAACTAACATCGGAACTTGAGGGATCACAAGGGTCGGCATGGTGATTGATAATTGCTTTTCTTTACTGTCATTATTGGTTGTATACTGACTTTATTTTATAATATACTTTTCTGTATTGTAGTTGAAGGATGACACTGCAGGTTGCAATTTCCAGGTAGAAGGAACGGCGAACCCTTGAAGACTGCTCAAAACGGAGTAGTCGCAATGCACATATGTGCGACAGACGATACGCTTCTTGATTCAATTTATGGTGTGTTTGGACCTAGAAAAGCTAATTACGACTTGTTCCGAATACGTACATATGCTATTGGTTTTTTAAAATTCTACCAGCACATGGAATCTGTTTGGCCTCGTGGAGAAGTTTGCTGTGGTTCTGCTTGGGACTTAAAAGACAGACAAGACGAACGTACACCAGTACTGCAAACAAAAAAAATTAAAAATGAAATATATAAATAAAACACATGATCTCTTTCGTATCGCGGAGGACTCTGATAGATTCAATACAGAAACAGGCAGAAACGTTCAGCGGTATTACTACGCGAACAACAAAAAGTGGGGAGGGAGGTAGAAAACGGAAGGTACGCTGGTTAATGTGATGATCGAATCGGGAGACAAGAAGGAGGAAGCTGCCGAGGAGAAAAACGAAACAGAGAAGAACAGCAACAGCATTGAAGGAAGAGGAGAAGGAAAGGTCTCCACGAGCCAAACCATCTTGGGGCGGCCGTGACAAGCAGCAGCAGCTTAGTGACAGCGGGCAATGTTCACATCCCAAAGGCCCCGAGAAACTGGAGAACAGCGTCAATGCGGCCCGGCCTGTCCCAACACAGAGCCGCTTTTCTCCCTCCGCGGGTCCCGCGCCTTTATTCACACGCCAGCGGCCCAGATGAAGCGGCGGACTTTTATCCTCTCCACTGTCTCTTTCTCACACAATTAATCAGCAAGAGAACCGTGGCTTCGCAGTGGCCAGGAAACTGGAGCTCCCCCGAACAGCTGTTCTCTTCAGGGTTTATCGCTTCCCGCCTCCATTGACCGTTGGCGACGTCGATGCCGACAAGAAGCACGCAGTGTCCGGTGACGAAAGGAAAGGTATCAAAACCCTTGGCGAAATGTCAGGCCGCGCTTCTACACGGCGCGTGGACTGGTGTCCTTAGGTCCTCCCTCCCAGTTTCATGTTCCTGCACTTGTCACTTGCAGGTTCCGCGGGGTTTTTGGCCCTGTAAGCTGCCCTCTTTTGAGAAGACCAGGGGATGCGCTTGGTAAAAGGAAGCTGCAAAACCCAAGTGTGATTTCAAGAAAGAAGACTATCCTTACACAAAACATGTTTTGAGATCCGTACGATGTATTCCCCTTTTTCTCCCAACAAGAGCTTACTGGGCGAGAAGAAAGACTTTATGAGCACTTCCATGCTCACCGTCAGGAGATCGAGGTCATTGGATGGGTGGTACAGATCTAGCAAGCAGTAAGTCGGATGGAGAAGGCAGATTGACAGACAGGCTTATTGACTGCCAGTTACCTCAATCTTGCTGCAAGGACATCGCAAAAAAAAAAAGAGGGAGGGAGGGATAAAACAAGTAGTGTAACCCTCTTTAGAAATTAATTATTTTTTGTCGTGTACTCTCTCAAAATATTCTGATTTTAATAAGTGATGCTTTAGCACATAAAGTGTTTTTGTTATTACAATATAATTACTAGGTAGGCCATAAACATGTCAAAGCATTTTCTTTTCTTTACACCTGTCATTCTTGGAGCAAAACACCGACACCTCTCTTAAACAGGAGATGGCATTAAGGTGGAGGTTACAGGTTCATGGGAAATACTTAAGTCACTCACCAAACAGGCTTTGCAGCTAGAGCTAATCTTAGTTTATCAATGTTCCACCGTTTTCTCCCGCACGGCAGTCGGGTTTCAGTCCTGAGCGGAGAAGGGAAAGAAAGCGAGCCAGTAAGGAAAGCGGGGGAGGGGGGGGGGGGAAGAAAGGAAAGCGGGAAGCAAGAAAAAAGAAACAATGGAAAGATGCGAACGAATGAACCGACGAATTTATTATGTGCTAAACGCTTAAGAACCAAAATTTCTGGTTAGACTTTCACCCCAAAGAATAAAGATTTTTTAAAAATTAAAAATGTTTGAAACCAGTGATTGTCAAGTATTCTTCTAGATAAAAAAAAAATAACAAAACCTTTCGTGAATTCGTAGAAAGGAAAAAGGAAGGGAGAGAGAGAGAGAGAGATTGGGATGGGGAACAGATGGATTAATAAGGAGCAAAAAAGATTTTCACCATCTCTCGCACCTCATACCAATTGAAACAAGAAGACTCGATCGCAACCATAGGAGCAAACTTTATTCTGCAACGTTACTGAGTTTCCTTAAGCCACAAACACAGCCGCTCTATCAGCCTTGAGAAAATTCTTCGTATGCCGTCGCACAAGAATATTAGTTTCTTGTACAGTACTTTTTCAGCTTTGCTTCTGTTACCTCACACAGCTTCCTGTTTGTCTCTTTCGTGTCACAATGTCTGTGTCGCGTTGTCCGAAGCATTTAAGTTATAGAAACTGCTTGTAAATATAACTTTCTTTCGTACAAATGTGTGTTTGTGTGTGCGTGCGCGCGTGCGTGTGTACGAGCGCGCGTGTTCGCGTACTTAAGTACATTACACGCCCCTCACGTGTGTGAGTTCGTCTTTCCTGGCACGCACTCTTGTAAGCATCAGGAGAAAGGCTGAACAACAGAAACTTCAGAAAGTGTGAACAAGAAGCACCTATGTTCCGAAATAACAGGTGGGGAGTGCGTAGTGGACATGGGCAACAATTCATGCTAGTCGTAAAAGTACAGGGTGAATAGTACTCGCGCTTTTACTTTGTTGTTGTTGCTCAGGCAAATGCTAACAGTTCGCAAAGTCAGTCAAACATAAAACCAATACTGTATGAAGTACAAATCAAAATAACAGAAACAACATAAGAATAGTAGTAATTAAGACTTGCAGAGGGAAAAAAAGTACATTGACTAGGTCTGAACAAAACCGTCTCACCGCATTTCATGCAAATAAAAGCAGGTAAGAAATATGTGTGGGAAGTCCTTAGTCGCGGATGCTATGGTTGTAAAAGGTAGAAGGGAAGTAGAGATGGACGAAAAGAGACGGGGGGTGTGGTGGGGTGGAGTCTTCAGTCTAGTGTCGCTTGAAGACACTGATTTGTGTGAACACATAGTACAAAAATGAACACATGAACATGTCATGAAAGCAAGAATGTGTCATTCAATGCAGCAAGTTTGCGATGGAGCTATTATAAAGGAATAGATGAAAAACGACTTTATAGCTGGGGAATACATTCCATTTAGCCACTGGGCAATACACTCAGTGGTACATGCAGCATGCAGCATGCTCGCCACAGAGTTCCGGTCAAGTGATCCGATATGCGAACACTAAACAATTACAGACTATTTATTGCTTGCTCCTACATCACCGCATCCAGTTTATCACACTCCTACATGTATCTCCGAAAACGTCTGAAATGCAAACATAAGGTTTCATCAGAAAAAATGCAACCTTTCATGAAATGAATGTAAACAGACCCGCAAGATCAAAGCCTGCGGGAAAGAGGGACCCGTCTCAATCTGTCTGATGCTTAACCTTTCAGCTCCAGCTAAGACACGCAAACTTTCTATTTGCCAGTCGTTCTAAGACATCATGCACAAGATATACAGTGGTCTCTTGTTTGTTTGTTTGTTTGTTTGTTTGTTTGTTTGTTTGTTTGTTGGCTGGTTGGTTGGTTGGTTGGTTGGTTGGTTGGTTGGTTGGTTGGTTGGTTGGTTGGTTGGTTGGTTTTGTGTGTATGGGGGTGGGTGTTTTGGGTGGTGCGATTTTTATGATGGCAAGGATGAGAGCAGGCAGCGATTATTTCAAACGCACTATCAGACTCCCACTGGGATGAGAACTCATGTCCAGTGAAACTGTTGCTTCTCTCTGAGTCTGTGAAGGGGAAAGATTTGTTTTTAATTGTCGACAGGCTACAACCCCCGACATCGTGCCGCTACTGCACAGAAAGGAGCGGTTATCGTCCACCTCTGTCACGTGACAGAGTGTCATCAGAAAAGCTGTCCTCTGCAGCTCCCCGTTGTCAATCGACCGACAGCTTAGAGTGTGGGTACAACGAGGGAATCTGGGTGTAGCCGCCGGGCGAAGATCCCAAACCTGGGGACATGCCGGACAACGGGTGTGAGAACATCGGAACCGACATGGGCGGTACTTTGTGATGATTGTCCATGTTCATATTGATGTTCATGTTCATGCCGAAGGAACCCGGACGGGCAGGCGCGCTGCCGTACAGGCCTCCTCCCCCCCACGACTGCATGCCGGGAGGGAGAGACGTCGGCGGCTTGGAAGCGTTCTCAGGTAGCCCCGAGCTGCGAGCCCCTAGACCGGCCGAACTTGACCGCGACCCGGAGACGGAAGTGGCCACGGAAACTGACGAGAGGTACGGAGACGAGGCGTTGTCTGAGGTGGCCACGTGGGCCAGGGACCAGATTTTGGGCCGGAAGCCTCCCGGTGCATCCAAGCCAACAGCCGCCGCTGCAGCTTGCGCTTCGGCGACGAAGTTGCAGTTCACGTCACTCAGTCCGGAATCGTTGCTGTTGGAGCACAGGGAGTCCGGTCGCTTGCTGTCCAGCGAAGACGTCAGCCCCACTGCCTCAGGGGAGGTCATGGCAGGGTAAGGCTGTGAAGAGGACGACGAGGACGAGCTGGTGATACCCAGAAAATTGGCGCTGTCGTGTGGCGAGTGCTGCTGTTGGTGCTGGCCGCGGTGGTGGTGGTGGTGGGCCAGGATGCCCGCTTGAGAGGGTGGTGGGGGCGGTGGAGGAGGGGGCGGGGGGTGGTGGTTGTGTTGATGGGCAGAAAGGTTGCGGTTGGAAACTGGGGAGTGTGCATCTTCTTCGAACAACCGCTTGGCGTGGACGATGGTGTCGCCGGCTTGAGGCTGGGCCAACGAGCAGGAGTCTGGAAGGAAGCAAAGAAAAGATATGGCGTGAATTGAATAGGTGATGACATGGTTGAATTTAAGAACGCGTGCTCACAGACGCATTCCTCAATCGCATGCACGCATTAATGATACAGCGCAGAGAAAGGGAACGCTATTCGCCAGTTAATTTTCTTTTCGTTCCTTTGTTTCTTTCATTGCCTTCACCCTCTTTTCACCCCCTTCTCTCTTTCTCTCTCCACCCACCCCCAACAGACCTCCGCTATTTTGATCACACCGACTAGCTGCGTGAACGACAGTTTGAACCTTAATCCCCGAACTTCTCATATTCTGACTCGGAGCCCGTAGCCCCTGCAACGTGAGGTCTCTCGGGACACTGGCAGGTCGCGAGCCGTCCTCGAATCTCTGCAACAACTGCCGTTCTCAGCAGACCTGTCACCACTTTAAAGCAGCGACTGCGCCATACTCGCTAGATGGCACCATAATAATGGCACCCGGCCGGAAGATAACTCGCCCCCTCCTCCCCACTTTATTCACTAAAGACAATCAAAGTTTACGATTACGACCCATGCATTAATGTCTGTGATCATGCTGTTAGTAATGCTGGTGTGGTTTTGCTGGTAGGCATAGGAATCATGTGTACTCGATTCTGGGCGTACATGACTTTTTACAGAAATGGTTTGATGCTGTGGATGGGTGGGGGGGGGTGGCTGTTACGGATTAGCAACATACTTTGCTTCCTCAAACACGGGTCTTTGACAGTTGATTACACAGCATACCACTTACACCTGTACATCTTGCTTCACCTGCAGGGATTTTGGACAGTTGATTAGAACTGAAAAATCAATACTGTAGTCTTGTGGCATTTCACTACTAGATAATGACCTGTCCAGAAAAAAAGGACCCCTGTATAATTCTTTCATATGGGAGCCAATTGCGAATCTGCAAAAGTTTACACTGATATGTTGTTCTATGTCTAATCTGCTCTTTCTCTTGGAATACGGTTTCCCATTAAAGTTTTGATGTCAGACTGTATTCGTTTGTGTTAGTCTTACATACCAACACTTGGCAGTCTTATTGTTATGTACTGATATGTTGTAACCTTACTATATATGTCGACATGTGCCAGTCTTGTTGTATGTTCAGTAAAACCTCCCTTATAAGACCTTCCCATATACAACTTCCTCCAGCATACGACCCAAAACTTTCTGACAGAGACCATTTACTAAATAAATGACCTTCCATTTACGACTTCCTCCTTAACCAGACTACCGCCGACGAAAGTGGCCGGTTTTGACCAGTATACGACTTTCTCTGGTCGAGCGGGAAGAGGTTAGCAAAATTCTTTTTGCAAAGATCTTCACTGAGAAACGAGAATGTCGACCCCAAACCCCCTAAGTAGCCCAAAAGAACTGTTTTAAATCTAGAAAAGACATTGAAAGTGCTCCTAACAAAGAAGCAACAAAAGGAAGTCGGCAAAAATATTGCATCCGACATCCATTAACGACTCTTTGCCTAACGGACTGAAGGAAGGGACGGTTTTGTACAATATACGACTTGCATGTCTTTCCGACATTTCAGAGATGGACAAATAGCTTATATCACAGATTTTGTTGTAATTCATTCCTGAAAGTCTTATTTTACATTCTATGTTTAAGCCTTTGTTTCGGCCCAACCGCCGTGTTCAGTAACCGCAAGGTCGGATAGACAGTTACGTCTCATTCACACTTTCTAGCCTAGCGAAAGCTAAGTTAGCCGCAGGTGTCCAGTCTTTACGTGGGCATTTCATGTGTCGCCGCTGGCCTGCAGGGATCGGGTATCGCTTCTTTATTTTGAAAAATGTGACGTGATACGCCTGTCTCGGAAATCTGTGATCCACAGCGTCAGAGTGAGATCCACAGCTAGTTAACTAATTTGATCTGGGGAAGAACGGGATCCGTTACCCACTATAGCTGTCCCGTTGCTAAGTGGTCGTACCCACAGATGACGTCACAGAATATACCCTGTTTTGTGTCTTTTCCCTGTCCTCCCTTCGTCCAACACAAACGCAAGCCTTCTCGTCCTGTCTGTCCATCCTTCCTTTTCTCAGGAAAACCTTTGTCTTTGAATGTTAAAGTGATTTTAGTTAGCTTTTTTTTTTGCTGCAGTTGACAAGTTGTTTTTTGTTTCTCGTTGTTGTTGTTGGAAATAGTTCTTTTTTATTTGTAGGAAACCAGAACAGAAGAGATACTGCGGAGAAATATTCAAATTGGATTATGAATGTGCGGTGAGATGTGTGGGTCGGTGGGATCCTAGAAAAATAACTTTTATAACTGAACTATTCAGCCAAAAAATAAATCCCACTTTTTTGAAAAATCTAGCAACAATAATAATCCCATTGCCACCACCACATCTAAACGGCCGGGTAGCAGTGGATGCGTGTTTGCGGGTGGGGGTTGTGTGGGGAAGTAGCTCACTCATTTCCCTGGCCTCACTTAACAGGCATAGAACGCGTTTGGCGTAATATGCCACTAATTCTGACGCACTCAAGAGCACAGGCTGGGTTAATGGGCCTTTTATTGCTTAATCATTTTGATTCACGAGCGATTTCGACAGAAATATGAGAGAACTGTTAAGTGATTCCTATGTCAATGTTGGCGTGTGGGTTTGATTACATCACAAAAGTGCGGCCAGCAAACAGGCCTGCGCCCAGCGGAGGCAGGCGTCGCGTGTGAAACGGGTAACGCAATGCAGCGATGAACGATTGCAAACAGGAACCCTTTCACGTCTGCATGAAGTTTTTTGTTGTTGTTGTTGTTCCATTTTGCTTGGTATTTGTATTTTTCTTTCCTTTGTGTGTTTATTTCTTTAAATTGTTCGTTCGTTCTTTCTGTCTTTTTTGGTGTTGTTTATTCTTTCTTTCCTTCTTTCATTTGTTCTTTTGTTTCTTTCTTTGGTAACACCCACCCCACCCCACCCCCACCCCCACCCCACCTCCACCCCCACCCCCGACTGCTTTCCTCTCGTTAGCCTCTGGATTTAATGTTTCGTCACTGACAGTTTTGCTTTTCCATCATGTTCACCTCTCCTTGTAGGTAGTTCTCGTCATCAACTTTTTTTTTTTTACAAAAGTCTTGGAGTTTTTCTATTAAAAAAGCGGTAAGCACACGTAAATCCCTGACGAACAGTTCCTGTTCGCGCAACACTTGATTTGCAACAGTAATTATTCTGTCACGAGCAAACATGTTGTCATCTCGCACTTTGTGTGGTTGGTCCCCTGACAAATCTATTGCTAACCTCCGACCTTATGTGAAGACGTTAAAAATAGTCCGTTAACAACTCAAATTGCAACTAAGTTTAAAGAAGCTCATATATGCCAGACAATCTGCTTTTTAAAAAAAATGTGAATTATACAGGAACGTTTTCAGGATAATAATGAGATGGCTCACAAATCAAAACCTGACAGTGAGATAGGTGGGGATTTTTTTTTCCTTCGCTAGCTCAGAATTTCCCAGTAGAGTCAAATTCTGCTGGTAGAGGGGGGATTTTATTTTCATAAAATTAAATATTTTCTCTTTATACCGCTAAATTTAACTGTCACTGGGTAAATTAAGGTCACATAGCTGCCTCCGCCAGGCCAGTGAGCCCTCCCCTAAAAATATCTTCAACACTTGCATTTTATTTAGTTCCAGTACACTGAAAATGATCTCTGACTCGTTCACTTGTTCAGTTGTGCGCACGCATCCACATACAGGGTTTGAGGGCACGCATGCACACACACGCACATATCGACGCAAGCATGCGGGCGCGCGCGCACGCACGCACGCACGCACGCACGCACGCACGCAATCCTTTCCTCACCCGCCTCTTTTGGCGGCCGCCTTGTCAGCCTTATTACGGTCCGTTCCACATACATTGTCTGCACCCGACAAACATACGTTGCCCTGGACAGTCATTTATCCCCCAGCTAATCTCTAAATCTCGCACCTGTCGTCGCCAAGTCCTGAAGGTAAAATACATGAAATGTCAACCCGCGATGATTAGTCATCGTCTAGTTGACACCAGGTTACGTGCGTGCGCCACACTCTACGCACGTCTTCAGACGAGAGGCGAGTTAGTCTGAGTCATTATGAGTTATGAGTCGGCGACAAACATCCATTTTTGGGGTAGATGACTGCTAAACTGTTTTCAACTTCCTGCCGTGAAACAGTTGCAAAAACGTTGCATCGCTTCCACGCTCCGAACACTTTTTCTCTCTCCATACACATACACATATACACGTACAGGTACACGCACACGTATACATACACGTGCACGTAGACATGCACACACACACACACGCGACAAAACCCTTAAGATCTGTTACCCAAGCAACACCTTTTCTTAAAGATCTTATACAAAAACTGTTCTGACTTGCTGTAATCACTGGAATACACGTGTAACAATGCTGCAACCGTGGTGGTCGGCAAAACAAGGTCAGACAATATGTGGAGAATTACCGACTCTCCAACCACGCTCACGCGCCAAGATGACGCATCCGAAGGGTCTGACGCGGGTCCCAGCGTACCGCGCATTGCAGCATTATGATAATTTCAATCCACCGTAAACACTGTCTCGAAGGAAGCGAAGCAGCGCCAAACTATCCGCTGCCATTAGTCGGACAATAACTCATTTCCAGGCTTTTTTTTTTTGAGGGGCG
>SMGT01001153.1:460062-485507 GCA_004794575.1 Lanistes nyassanus | reverse complement strand
CCCCCCCCCCCCCCGTTACCTAAAAGGGACATCCTTTACACTTTTTATTTATTTTTTTTACGAACTGACTCTTCCTGTTGTGATCCATACAATGTCATGCATGGGTTGTCCTGATCATCAGGTAGATAAACACTAACACCTGCAGCAGGCGGGGAAAAATCATTAGCCAGTAGGGGATGGGATTTACGATTATGATAAGTGCGCAAAATGTAGGGTGACCATGAGCCGCCCGGCTGCCATCCCCCCACCCCCCGCCTAACTCTGTATCTGTGCCGGAGACGGGATGCAAACCTACGATCCTCTGTACCTGTGACAACCACACAACCGCAGAAAAAAAAACTAGTTTGCTCAGACTGTCGCGCCAGCGATTTTTTTCCCTGCATATACTCTTAGGCGAGTGCCAACTTGGTACGAACTTAAGGGAGCCAACTTGGAATCAGATTGTAAACATCCTGTTTGACGCGTAAACACAGTCTTCAACTTATACAAGCAAACAGAAGCCCCTAATACCTAACCCTACCCCTACCCTTGATCCCAATCCGATTTTTAAAAAATTACCATGGGAATCGAACCTCTAAAATTCAATCATGAAAAGCTAGTGTCTTTACCACAGGGCTATCATCACTTTGACTTTGCTTGGTTCACTGTAGCAATAAGAATTTGTGCTGTGATGTCTCAAAAAAAAAAAAAACTTCTAGAGGGTTTGAAACCGCAACCGTTTAGTCGCGTAAAACCAGTGTCTTTAACCACTGGGCTATCATCACTACTGTTTGTTTTCGTTCGCTGTAGCTATAAGAAATTGCATGCATCGTGACGTCTCTCTGTATTTCAGTACGCTTTCTCTGACTGGCACACACCCACTTGAACCACTTGAGGATAACCACCAGAATACATGTAGGAAAAAAAATCGCGTCCCGCCACCCCTTCTTTTACTAGAGTGCTAGTGCCCTAAGCTTCATCATCATCCTGCACCCCTTCATATAATTCATCCTACACCCCCTCTTCCCCCCTTCCCCTCCCCCACCCCCACCCCCACCTCCACCCCACACACTTACCACCGCCACTTCAATTCCTAACCCCACAAATGCAAATATTCAAGTAAAACATCTGAAATGATGAAATAAAAACCCTAATGTATGCCTCTGCCCAGATTCGAACCATAGACACTCAAAACACATAAGTGCTTCCGTTATCCGCCTACGTTAGTCACTAATGCAAATAACATCTTACAAATTTTGCTTTCTGAATGACTCTAGCAAGCGTATGTGAGAGGTTTATACTCACGGTACGTTTTGTTTGTTGTGTTTGCTTAGTTTTTTGTGTTTATTTATTTGTTTGTTTATTTGTTTCAGAGTATGAGGTTCGCCAGTCATGCTCTTCCTTTCGATTCTTCCACTGCTCCCCCTTCTGTATACCCTATTGCCCTCTTTTCTCTTTTCCCACCTTCGTCCAACAGTAGCCACGCCATCTTCCACTTGACCTTTTATGTTCTAAGAATGTGTTTCAGTATGATCTTGCGGTCTGTCGTCTTTATGGTAGACCAAAACCATGCCAGTAAAAAACCTTTGATTTCGTGGACGGGATTTCTTAATATCATTGATTTCTGGTGGCAATGTGCACGCAGGCAAACTCTTCATAAAGTATTTTCTAGCTCTCCATGAAACGCAGAAATATTGGAATTTCAAAGAAAGCATCAAAGCATTTTTCTACTATTGCGACCACGACTTGGTGCGAGAAGAATATTTGATCTCGTTCTTACTTTTTAAGCAACCGGAAGAAATATTTTATTGTTAATGACCTGATCGGGAAACGCTTGTGCCTGCAGACAGGACCTTCCGTTTGTTCGTTCATTTGTTCGTTTTAAGAGGGAAGGGGACCCGTTTGTTTGATCGTTTAGGAGGGAAAGTGCTTCTACTTAGCGGTGATTTCGCACTGTAGGGAGATGAGGAAAACGTCTTTTGGGAGAAAGATGTCGTGTGTCGGCTGTGGAAGCTGGACTGTGGGCAGCACAGGCTGTTTCTGTTGTCGGCTGTTGTTAGTCCAGTATCCTAAAGGTGTGGATTTGGCGTGATCTCTTGCCGTTCCTACTAAGTACCTGCCCTGATGCAGGCACTACATTTACAATATTTCCTATCCTATTTAACTAGGTTTTTTTAATTTAGTGTCCTAACATTTTTTGTCACTTAAAAATCCCCTCGCTGTTCTATTAAATTAGGTCGGATTGTGTCAGCACAAGATTTTTCTTATTATTTTTAATGTATCTAGCTTTAAAATAGTCTCATATATTGTATTTTATACAAACACAAATATACATTACATATCAAGTTCTCAGTCTATTGGTCTACTAATTGTTCCAGTGTCAATGTAATCAAAGATACTTTTTTGTCTTTATAATCATTGACAAAGAGACAATCGATAACAGCTTCATTCTCGGGCATCTGACTTTAGGCAACAGACGGCTGCCTGCTGCTAAATTATAGTTTACATTTACATAAGTACTAAATAATTTTTTATAAAGTATTTTGAATTGTGCTGCTCTTTGTCGCTGTTAAAGATCTCTTTACATGCTATAAGGATTCTGATATCAGACAAAGTTTAAGAAAACATTCAGCAGATCAGTTATGAGTATTTATACATTTTCATATCTTCATGTAGAGGAAAATTGATAATTTATCTACCTTCTCATTTGGACTAGACCGCTTTTTATGTTTGGTTTGGTTGCGTTTTGTGTTGTGTTGTGTACGCTGCGCATGCGTTGCCTTGTGATGCTGTTGTGTTGTTTTGTGTTGCGCTGTGTTGTTTTGTAAAGAACGGAGGATGAAAGTTGTGGCTTTGACGGGAAGTATGTCACAGGCAGAAAAACGGAGAGAGAAAAAAAAAAACGTTTATTAGTGTGTAGGTACCCATAAAGAACCAGCAGACTTGCCATTCTCCGGCAAAGACGCACAATGCACATGTGAAGGTGAATTCGGTTCCCGCCGACCATAGACGTGACAGGGGGTGAGTAGTGGGCTGTCCACAAATAAATGTTTGAATAAGACAGAGCCTCTCTTACCGTGGCCTCTTGTCTGAATATACCTGACTTCTCGGTGGCGACACCAACTACTCCATTAACTTTATCGCGCGAGCGCGTGGAAGGCACCTCGGCCACGTCATCGCGTCCACTCGGCACAGACGGCAGGTGACAAGGCTGACAGGTCGGTGAGCCATTGCCCTCAGGTACGCTAGGGTCAGCACGCCAAGAGAGGTCGGTCGACACTGCAGGACTGGCCACTGTTGCACTAAATGACCGCATAGCTGTCACAGTTCTGAACTAACCGCTGACAGGTGCCCACTCGTTTTTCTTTCTTTATATACCGCTCCTGTACTCCGAAGACTCTGAAGTTCAGTAGATATTGTCTCTTTTGATGAAAAAAATGTCTTAGTTGGCAATTGACGTCAATTTTCATTTTTGAACATATAATAAGGTACATGCAGAGTTTTATCCAGGAAATTTCTAAGCGCTTTTATTCTACCATATACTCTTCAATGTTGTTCCACTCATTGTGCCTGATCCAAATGTTGTCCCACATGTTTTAAAACTAGCCCTGCAGCCTTTGCTTTCACGACTGCAGACAAGTCTTCGTGAACTAAGGGTAAGGGTCAGTGCGTGTGAGGGGTCATTTATCAACAAATGACAGACGTGTTTACCTAAAGGGACACACGGCACTAAACTGGATTAGCTCTCACTCCAGATCTCGAGAAGACTCTCGAGACAGGGCGAGATAAGCTGGGTGGGTTTGGGTGACAGGAAGTGCAGTGCAGTCATGCTTTGGAGACTGACACTAGCTCTTTAACCTTCAAATCCTTAAGACTGAAAGTATGATTCAAAGTTAAAATATATGCTGGTTTCATCTATCACCCAGCCAGTTTGGTTTATTTACCTGGCCTACATAACTCTGCACCGAAAGAGCTCTCAGTCAGGTTGTGGACTCGCTGTGAATGTTCCAGTAGTATCGTGACCCCTAAGGGGTCTTTCTTCGATGTCATCGTTGCCCTGTCGAGATGATTTACGTGGGAAAAAACAGGCGTCGGTTAGAACTGTACGTTACTGGTCATAGCGCCCTCGAAGGGGCGCATGGAGGCGTACCACGAGCGTGCAACCCCCCCCCACTCCACGTACTGCCACAGTTTTCCGTCTCACCCTCCTCTGAATTATTCAAGGAGTATTTTGAACTCTGCACATCATCCACACGCGCAGTTCGAACAGTCCCCTAGAAATCGGTCCTTCGGCAAATATTCACTAGGGTTTTCACTCAAAGTTTTCTTCGATGATATTGTCAGCAAAATATGTTTACTCAAAATTCCCGATTTGATATTTACAAAACTTTGCTGGCTAGTTTTCGGTTATTTCTTGACTGCGCTTATAGCAGATTTTGCTTGGCGCATGCGAACGTTTCTTATGTGTGAGCAGAAGCTTGAAAAAGAAAGGTTTATCTTAGTTCAAGGAATAGGTCAATGGTAAACATCAGTTTAAAACTTCGATCGTGACGCATTTATTATTCGTAAGATACTTGATTTGGGGCTTCACTGTATATTGTGACTCAGATATTTGTAAGATACTTGATTTTCTGTGTTCACTATCATGAGGAAAATATGTTTGACACACTTGATTTCTATCTTCACTGTGTGAAGTGATATTTTTGAGATACTCGATTTCTATGTAACGCACACTTATTTCCAGAAAACATGAATCGTGATGACTTACATTAACTTTTGAAATACCGCAATTTCTATGTGCGTCACCCTGACTGCGAATTTTTTTTTCGAAGCCGAGTTCAGGACGCGCATGCGCGGACCTACCAAGGCATGTTGGTTGCTAACCACGACAACAGATGATTATAGTGATTTCGCACTGTGGGGGATTGGGTCCTAATACTAAGCTATGCACTGAAAGAGCCACCAGACTGATAGCTGCAGTAAGATGGCCAGTGCGGACAGGCAGTTTAATGTGCGGGAGATGGCCGAATGGAGTTTGCACAATGTTTAACTCCAGGAAATAATCCTTTGACACGCCAGGATTTGAACCAGCAACTTTCCAACTGCTAGTCCGCAGCTCTCCCAACTGAGCTATCCAGCCCACCCCCTCCAAAGCCCTGATCTCTACACGGCGTCACTTCTTACATTTACTGTGAAGAGGTCAATCCGTGGCGACCGATAGTGGAGTGGTAGAGACAGTGGCTTTCACGGTTATGTCTTAGGTTAAAAATCCACATTAACTTATTTTTTTGGGGGGTGGGGGTGGGGGGGCTGGGGGTGGGGGTAGGGTTAGTGTTCCGTGTTAGGTAAGACTTCTGTTTCCATGTATAAGTTCAAGCTTGTCTTCACATTAAGCGGGATGAAAGTGGTCTGTGTACACGCGCCCTGAACTCGGTTAGAGAAAAAAATTCGCGCCCCGACCAGTGAAATTTGCAGTTCTGCGTGGAGCCCGCCTAAACCAATTGTAAACTATAGACAGGCAACAGACGTTCTTGAGATTTACAAGACGTTTAGAAGACGATGATAATGACGACTATGATGATAATGATTTAGGGGAGAAAGAAACACAGCAGCCGAAGAAACAGAGGAATTAAACGACGACAGCAGCAACAAGACCACAGTAACAATCAGTAGCGGCCATCAAGACAACAGAACAAGAACGAGAACGAGAACAAGAACGTGTTTCTTTTCTAAACATACTTACCAAAGGAGGATAAAACGCCGACGGATCTGTTCCCAAAGGGACATAACCCGGCGTTGCGTACGGAGAGCCTGGGTACACTGACTCGGAGAGGCCCGCAGCCACCCGAGAGTACGTCAGCAACCCAGGGCTGTACTGGCACGAGCAGATGGGCTGACCAGTGTGGGGGTTCGTCCCTAAGATCCGACCTCCATCACAGCACCCTCCTGCCGCACCCCCAGGGCTCGCTGCAGGCCCCGAACCTGAGGTGCTGCCCCCTGCTCCTCCACCTCCACTGCCGCCACCAGAGGGCGTGTTGACGGGAGAGGTGCTGGGCATAAGCAGCTAGAAGAAAAAAGTTTGTTGTATGGTTGGCGTTCACTTTGTGTACAGGTTAATTAAATCACAGATTTTTGTGTTTAAGGCATGCGTAAGCATAAGAAAGCGAAGACAGCACAGAACCTAATACGACAGAATTTTAAAAAGTCCATTGTGGTTTGGTAAAGGGAAAAAGAAGACCAGAAACAAAATCCAAATAAAAATTAAATTAAAAAAAATGCAACTCCTTTGTTTTTGTTGTTTGTTTCCCATGACAGGTTTTAAGGCTGCAGAAACCGCACAAATTATACAGGATTTGAAAGAATAGATGGTAATGGCAATAGTTCGCGTTACACAATACTGCAGGCACACAAACTGAGGAACAGACAAACAGAAACCATTTTTCTTAAAGCAAAACAAACCAAAAGGTATAGCGTGTTCAGTTTTCAGCTACAAGAGAAGGAATGAGTAGCGTATGAACGAGCCTGTACTTGCAATGTTGTTCTTCAGAAACATTGACAGGTTACACTGAATTGCTGAGGGTAGGAGGAGGGTTAGACGTAAAATGCAAGAACGGAGGGATGAAACGAAGCTTCATGCAACCCAGGCCGTCGTTCTGTTCCTATTCTTTCATTAACAGCAGATATATTAATATTTATATTCCGAAGCCGAACCCAGCTTTTTAAATGTACGCCCCCGCCCCAAATAATTGCTTCTCTGAATCCCTCCCAGTCTAATTATCCTGCTTTCCACCTTATCTCCAGACTTATAATTATATAGGTACGTATAATGCATTGGTATGTCCAACGGCAAAACCGGGTTTCCGTGTCTGCCCACTTTTCAAATATCCTAAAGTCTGTTTGAGATATCAAGAAGTGCCATGCTTTGCAGAGTCTGAAGCAGAACATGCTTTGTTCGCCAAATATTTCTGTATCAGAAGTAGATAAGGTTCTAAATTTGGTGGCTTAATGCCCTTTAGTGTCATAACCAGATGAGATTTTTCCTTGTTTTTGTTTCTGTCGGTCTTGTCAACCCAGTCTTGTTAAGCTGTGCCCACTCTGCCCAAACTCAACGTTTGGTGTACTGTATAACAGGGGAATGGAGGGAATGGAGGGAATGGTGAAAGGGGAATAGGAGACTAATATTCTCCAACTATTATTTGCCTTCAGCAGCTGTGATTTATCACCATGACTGCAACTGACATCGATGTCGTTCTCTGTTATCGTCACATCGTCTTCCTCACCATCGCAGACTTAAAAAGGATGATCTATTAAGAAGTTTTATTTACATATCTTTTCAATATTCCTAATGTTTGTTAGATTTTTATGCACTTGGGTTTTCCAGAAATAGGAAGAACAAAGGAAACCAGGAGGTAACGAAAGACGCGAGAAGAAAAAGGATGGAACGGAAAGAACACGGTTGGAAAAGAAAGGACACAAGCAGACTGAAAGCAACAAAAAAAAAAAACAAACTTAAAAAGCAAAGAAGGACAATGCAAATTCAGATCAAGGAATCAACGGATTAGCGCCCCCCTTCCATCTTTAAAAAAACACACCCAAAACAAAACTCCGGTGCTTCAAACTTAAGCACCACCTACAACTCTGATAATGATATGTTTCTACATGTATACACATGTATATACATGTATATACATGTATACATAAATACTGTTGTTAGATTCTGTATACTTTTTTGTCTCGGTCACGTTTTGGAAACCCTTTTTTGGGCACAGACCATCCCGTACATTATTTATGGCAATCACATCCAATAACGTGCACGCCTTTCACAAACATTTTTTTTTCAAAACGTAATGTCACGTTTGTTCTCTTACATCAGCGCTCACAATCCAGTTCCTTTTCAGAACGCGGTAATATGCGGAAATAAGGATACTCGTTGATATGTCCCTTTTTGTCTGCTGACTTTTTCTGTTTTCTGTAACTTCTAAAACATTCTTATGCTTTGTTTCCTCCCTCCTTCCTGCCCCTCCTTACCGACTATTCTCTTTCTCTTTCCCCTACCTTCCTCTCCAGTGATCTGCATGAATTCTATTTTCTATCTTTAAGAAATGTACTTTATTTAGAGTGTGATCTCCATTATCCTGTTATGCTTCTAACAATTTTTATTTGTTAAACTGATGCTGCTACAGCTGGTGGGTTTCTAGCTCTTGTGTTTTAATAGTTTTATTTTCGCACCAGCATGTGATTTTGCAGCATCGGGGATGAAGCTCTTTTCTTCGGAGGAGTAAAGCAATACAGATGAGTCTCTGTCAAGTGTGTTAGAAATTTTCCAGGGTCTTGCAAGTTTGGTTGCGCAGAAGCGAAATCGATGTACGTGGGTCTGTCGTCCTGCTAGACTGACTGACTGACTGACTGACTGACTGACTGACTGACTGACTGACTGACTGACTGACTGACTGACTGACTGACTGACTGACTGACTGACTGACTGACTGACTGACTGACTGGAAAGATGAGGCAAACGACACGCAGATTTTGTTCTGTGGAGGCGGGACAACGAAAACAAGGAGAGACCCTGAAAATATTGTACAGCCAGCAAAATGTCACTGAGCTGTAGACGGGGCTATGATCTCGTTTCCCAGGGAATCTGCTCTCGCAGCGATAGAACACATGAACATCTAATGCAAATTTCTTTAATGTTTAACAACTTTTAATAATAATAATAATAATAATAATAATAATAACAATAATAATACGACATAGAAGATTGATTGGCAGCCGTGTTTCGACATGAACACGGCCAGTGACCAAGAAAACGAACGTGCTGTGCTGTAGCTCGTCTCGCATCACACAGAGCTGGCTTGGCTTGCTTGAAGGTTCGTATCTGCACTTCCCGTAAAGGATCATTCGACCTGTGCGTTTTACGTGTACTTTTATGTATGTGCACAAGCCTAGTTCAACTATAGCTTATTTCTATCACCAGCAGGAATATTTACCGATAAAGACATTGGCAGATGCCACACATCGGAACACGACAGGTGGGACTGGAGACAGCAAAAACAGGGCTTAAAATTGAAAACCAATGTCAGCTACTATTTCAACAGAAAATCTGGAGGGGGCTTTTGTACAAACTGCTATTACTGATGTCCAAAGGGTCTGACAAATAGCTGAGGGGACAGGGCATACCTCTCTATTTCCCCTTTGTCCCACACAACAGTACCATTTTATGCGTAAGGTCCAACAACTGTTACCAGAAATGTCGAGTTTGGAGCGGGATGGAAAATCTGACAGGACAAGGTACGGGTGCAGCATCAGCAGAAGCCAAGAACGAGAAGAACACTCCTTCTCAGTCCTTTATTATTTAACTTGGCAACACTCCTAGCCAAGAAAAAAAGACCCCATGTGCTGGTAAAGTTTATAACAAAAAAAAAAAACACGCAATAACATTCGGTATACGCTACATATGTCCTTTCTGGCACCAAACACGAAGATGTAACTTTTAACGGCTTCGCGACACGATGGCTATTGAGAGTCTGAGTACTGTGACAGCTCCGTTTGGACTCGTCTTCAACGATTCCATAGACAACTGTTTTGCAGCATCGCTGTAGGCCGGATATCTTCAGCACAGGGATGTACACCGTCTCCATGCATGACAGTGTCCTATCTGACGTTTGAAAATATTCTGAGAGGGAAGAAGAATATTATGGAATAAACGTTGGTCTGAAAATCTGTCCTGCAGTGAATAATCAGTCATCGTGAATATTAATGAGGCACTCGGAATTACGTCCCAAGGTGTCAATTTTACTTGGAAACTCCGAAGTGTGAAATTTAATCTAGTGGGAAATTTAAAACAAAATCCAAACTTTTGACAAATCCCAAGGTTGTCATTTACCCACTGCAATATTTGGGACCAACAAGCCACCAACAATCAACAGCCATTTCTTATCTCACCTCCCATCTGTTCTAGCTTCGTTCATCTAATCTTTATCTCCCTTTTTTTCATTCCTACCCGTCGCTTATGGTTTTACGTTCAGATACGCGTACACGCACGTGCACGATATAACCCCCACCCCTTCTACAGCCCCACCCCACCGCCTCAAAAACCAAAATCTGAAACACACAGGCACAGAAGTTCTCTGTCGTGCATGGCGTGAGCAGTGGCACCTTTCAAACGGTTTTACACATTTAATTGAATCTTGGGTCACTCCAGGCGCTCTCCACACTCATCAATAAATCTTAGAACAAAAACGCTCCCCCCGCGCTCTACCTGGCCGAGCTAGAACAATGTCGCCTGCCCTGGCCCTCTAGCGGCAAGAGAAGGCCACTCTGGCCTTTGTGTGGCTGAAGAGTGTTTGAGTGCACACTTATTCTGGCGGCCGCCTCCGTTAATTAAGCAGCAGGAAAAGGGCGGGAAGCCGCTATGGCAGCAGCAAGGTGAGATCACTCTACTTCATACATCATTTTTTTTTTCACTGGGTGATTCCTGCGTTTGGGGCACGTTTGAACAAAGAGTTCTCTTGTTAATAATTTGAAAAGACAGTGACAAGCAGCCATTTCCTTCTCTACCACCCCCCCCCACCTCCAAGTTATATGTCCAAGTTCTCACATTCATTTCTTAGTGTGTGTGTGTGTGTGTTGGAGGGGGGATGGTGGTGGTTATATTTTAGTCCATTTGCATCTAGCATATAACTAAGCTTATTTGTAAGTTGAAGCTTTTTCCTTCCAGAACCTCGTTATTGGACGAAGCTAGTGGTGGTGTTACTGCCATCTACGTGACAAAGTTACTGGCGATGCCGATGCTACATCAGCTTGTAACGAAGTTACCGATGATGTTACTGTCGTCTACGTGACGTAGTTACTGTTGACGATCCGCCTACGTGGCTGAGTGGTGGCACTAGAAGTATCCCTGTTGCTGATGGTGGAAGGAGAAAGATGCCATCACTGGCCATCTTTATGCCTCTTCGTAGCTCTTATTGAAATTGATGTGACGATCATGGTCGTCCTCATCTTAAAATTAAGTTTTTAATATTGTCGGGAGAGACACATTGTCCGATAACCAGTTAAGTGACATACGAAGGGGGAAGAGTTGGTAGAAAGTCGAAGGCTTGTTGTGAAGTGTGTTGATCGACGTTTTGCAAAACGGTAGATGGAAGCGTAACACCACCTTTTTATGCCAAGCACCTCACATTAAACCTGTTTTCAGGCCGGAGAGGAGGGAAAAGAACAGAAATCAAATAAATGTACTGTGAAGAGAATAAACCTTGATATTTGACCACTCACGAGAAACGGCAGCAAAAGTTGATGAGGCTATAATGTGTTGTATTGTGGGGCTATATAGTGTTGTATTGAGGGGAAATGGGAGGGTAAAATCGGTCGTGTTCTTGCGTACCTGAGAAGTAATGAGAATGTGAGAAGTCAATAAAGTATGCGGTTTTGAAGAAATGTTTGCTGAAGCTGTTAACATGCACGGCATCCCAGAATCCCATAGAAGGAGAGAGAGGAGGGAGAAAGAGGAAGAGTGGGTGGGGGGAGTTGATGGGAGGGAAAAAGAGAAAGTGGGTTGGTGGGGGTGTAGAAATTGTAGATTTCACAGGTTGTTGACGACAGTGGTGGTGACGATGGTGATTATTGTTGTGACGTGCTGTGCGCAGCCGCCCTGGCGCGTGGAGGGGAAAATGGGGGAGGTTACTGTATCAAAGCCACAACTATAGACGGACGACCGCACCTTGGGGAAAGGAAAGAGGTAGGATAGGGGTGGGGGAAAATCGATCGTTTTCTACCTTTTAACCTGCCTGTGTTCCCGTGCTTCTTGCATGCGGCGACGGTCAATAAAAAGAATTAACTCGATACCTCGCCTGACAGTCTTTTGTGGCACTATTTGCTCTCGCACCGTGCGGCTAATATTGACCTAGCCAGCTTCTAGCCCCCCGGCTAGCCTGCTACCTGCCCCTTTTGTCCATAAAAAGAAGAGTGGAAAAAATTTAATTCCAGCCAGTGTTGTTTCAGCAAAAGTGTCATTTACCGTATCTGTGATTGATAATACCAGGGGTGTGAGAGACTTAATGTATATTTAGCCAGAAAAGTGTGTATCGGTTTCTATGTGGATGCGGAGGGGGTGGTGAACAGGAGGCTTAGGAGTCTGGGTAGGAAAACAGATGGAAAAAGGGAAGAGAAGGATATGAAATGGAGTGGCATGGAGTGTGACTGCAGTAGTGTAGCTGCAATGAGGCTATTTTCACTTTTAACTCGCTCGTGAATCATTGCTTCTATTTTTCCGTGCCTGCGCATAATTGCTGCGCATTGTGTGGTCTGCTTTCTTCTCTCTCGTTCTGTTTTTCTCTCGCTAATCTTTCTCTCTCTCTCTCTCTCTCTCTCTCTCTCTCTCTCTCTCTCTCTCTCTCTCCTGCCCTCTCTCCACACTATTCTTCCTTGCTTACAGAAGTAATTGAAGAAATGAGTTCAAGATTTTTGGCCCAACGACACT
Organism: Lanistes nyassanus; assembly: GCA_004794575.1. Lineage (NCBI taxonomy): Eukaryota > Metazoa > Mollusca > Gastropoda > Architaenioglossa > Ampullariidae > Lanistes > Lanistes nyassanus. The sequence continues at coordinate 473,050 of SMGT01001153.1, read as the reverse complement.
GGGACGTCATCATATCACGTGAGCTAGAGATGTCTCTCCTTGCTTCAGTATCTGAGAATTTTTTTTATATTTGCTGCCGCTGTTGTTGTGCTCACAGCCGTTGCTATCATTGATAAAGATGTCGACTATAACAGCAACTGGTGAAAACTGTTTCAATTAATTGTAGTCTGAGAGTAATAGACTTTAAATTTATTTAGCCTGAGATCTGGAAGTCATTTCCCTTAACTTGAAAGAGTGAGTTAGAATGCTGACAAGTAGCTTTGAAGAAATGAGTATAATGTATTGTTGTATTTTCGCTATGCTATCGATATGCTGTTGTGGAAGTGGTCTAGAGAGGCTTTTTTTCAAACCACTTAAGTTCTCATAACGAAATAGTCCTCCGACTCTCTGACATAATCTAACCACAATAATAGAACACTTCCAGCTGAACTTCGCGAGAACTAAGGAGCATGGTAAAATGCAATAACAAATTATATTGAAAACTTTCAATCTAAAATCTTATGACCAGCTTTCTCCATTTCTAGCAAGCGTTGATATTACACTGGGTGAGTTGAGGCTAACAATATTTTAAAATTAGGCACGGGGAGAGATGTCGGAAGTAGAAATACCCCTGCATTGGGGTACATCTCTTGTTCGTACCTAAATGTGCATGTAAAATACAAGTCTTACGACCACTTTTATGACCTGACCAGGCTTGCATCAGCGTTCTCATCTCCTTTTCATACATAAAGCTTCATGTAAACTACACAGTGAGAACGGGCCGTCCGACCATTCTTATCGACAAAAGAGCAGCTGCGGACGTTCACGCAAACCACCCCGGGGGTGCAGATACGAAAGGTCATGCAGCCCAACCCTAAAGTGTCGCTGCCAGTAGATGAACGAATGAGGAAGACAAGAAGAAGAAAAGAAGAAATGGAAAAAATAGAAGGAAAACGCGAAAGAGAAGGAATGAAAAAAAAACATCCCCAGAAGCAAACCAAACTGGTTTCCTCGACGACCATGAATCACAGTGGCAGAGCAAAGAACGAGGCTGATGGCATGGCCAGGGTTAGCGGTAAATAAGACGGCAGTTTTGACATGCGATCCATCGGGCGTAGGGCCGCGCTCGACCAGCGCTGGGGCCAGTATCGCGATTTGACTGGCGATACAGGCGCTGAGAGCAAACTTGTCACACGATTTATGCGCCATCGCTGGCCCTCGTGATGAATCGGCCCGGCGCCGCATAATGCTTCATCTTTGATGCTGTCTGCCGGCGGGAGAGGGATGGAAAACGGAAAGGGTAAAGGGTCCAGAAGGGGTTGCACTGCCGCTCTCCTCTTTGGTTCGGCAGCTCCAGTCCTTCCAAAATGTATACTGATTCCTTAATCCCTTGCTTTGTCGTTTCCAGTATATGCTGTTACAAAATGTCATCACCATAATCCTATAGGCGAACAGGTGGTGAATAAATAAATACTTAGAGAAATAGCTCTGATAACTCCAACAAAGATACTGGCAGCGCTCACACATAGCCGTATGCAGACGCCTGTGCCCAAGGGAGCTTACCGTACCTAAACACGTAGCAAAGAGAGGGCCGAAAGAAAGGAACTTGGCAGAAATAGGTCTGTTTTACAATTTCACGACTTTCAATTTTACATTAACACGAAGAGTTTTTTTAAATTAATACAAACATTAATACCAACATTAACATAACTAATCTGCCTGCCTGCCTGCCTGTCGGGAGGTGGGGATATTTTCGAAAAAGGTGAGGTCAGGGCTTTTCTTAATAGTACGAATTTCTGTTCCATACACACGAGCCAGGTTCGACACATTATAAAATGTCTGTCTTGTTTAAACAATAAAAGACCTTTAGCCAACACACCAACACAGAGTACATGACCTCAAACTTTAAAGTCTTGTTTTCTTTTGGTTGTCGGCATCCTTCATAATAGCAACGGAATCTATCGAGTCTAACCTCTTGGGACCTCTAAGTTGCAAAATGCCAGCATAAACACATACAGTATTTGTAATGACAATACGTCTGATGATCAGGAGAAAAAAATCAGCAGTCAATATAACAAAGAAAACAGATGGATTTGAAGACGATATTTGAAGGTAGAAAAATTGCCAACATAACGGGAAGACAAGTGGAGCTTGTTCCAGAAAGTAGGTCCTATCAAAGTCCAATGTACGGCAGAGTTCGATGACTCAAGGATTTCTTCGCTTGTTAAGTATTTCTAAATGCGTTTCTCCTTAGCAGAGCAGAGAGGACGTGCAGGGACACAAAATTGTAAGAGTTCTCTCAGACTGGAAGGGGTAGAATCTTAGATAATAACACTGAAATAAGTTATGATAATCTTGTAGTCCTTCTGTTAAAGCCACCTGCATCTGGAACCCTTACTGCAGCTGACCACATGCCTACGGGTCTCTTCCGGCACAGCGCTACCTGTAAAGCGCTTCGATGAATCACATGGCCACTCACGCCAGTATCTGGTGCAGGCTGGACTAGCGTACAAAGCAGACAACTGCACTCAACTGAACGCGCCCTGCAAGTGGTCCCTCTCCCTCCCCCGCTGGCCTCCCACTTCCCCCCACGCCCTCACGTTTCAATTAGGCAGCAATTTATGACGATTAAGTATCGCGTGCACCCAACGGCCAGACATTTGAGACTCGTAATCGCGGCCCGTGGCCAGGTAGATGCCGCAAAGCCACAGTAGGCAGATACCGACGCGCAGTTAGGGCCAGAAAGAGACCAACTGCACCTTTGTATCCATCGGGCGGATAAAATATTTCTCTTACGCTACAGCGTAAATGGCTTTGTTTAGAGTCCTGGCAGGCAGCGCTCACGCGGAGCTGGGAATAGTTTTTCTGCTCCCGTCTTTGCTTTTGGGGGGGCGTGAGAAACGATGATTTATTAGTTCGCAACATTCTGATATCGCACGCGGCTGTCAATTTTCGCCCCCGAAAATTAGGCCATAGAGATCGCCTTTATCAAGCCAGATGAACTTGCCGACTTACCCCGAGCACGGGACCCAGCCTTCAGACCTGCGCGGAATGGCTTCCAGTCATTGCCGAGTCAATAAAGAAGAGTTTAGGAAATAGTGGCTGATCCTCAACATATGCTCCAGAGCGCCTGACTGTCTAGACTACCTTCCTGAGAGCTAATCAGCTCTTTTAAAATTAAACAGTTAAGAGAGCACAGCGCTTATGAGCAGTTTACAGTGTAAGAAAACAACAATGGCGCGGTTTCAGACTTAGTTACAAAGATATATTTTGGATTTACTCGCCAACAGATTTGATGGAGGATTAGCATCTCTCCTACACGGAATACATCATCATCGTCGTCGTCGTCCTCGTCGTCATCATCATCATCATCATCATCATCATCATCATCATCATCATCATCATCATCATCATCATCATCATTGTCGTCGTCGTCGTCGTGGCCGCTGTAGTTGTCAACTTGTCCTCTTCAATCTGCTGCAACTCGCTGTCTCCTTTTGTATGTTTTTGGCATTTCTGGTGCTGACAGCTATTGCCAGAATTCTTCCTGCATAATGCCAGCGCTACCTTACATGCAATTGCTTTTTTTAGTTTTTCTGTAACTGAACATTTCTTCGTGCTTTGTGCACTAGCGTTTCCCTCCCTACTATCCTATTTTTCTTACTACCCTTTTCTGTCCTTTTCTGTGTGCCCATTGGTTGATTGATTGATTGATTGATTGATTGATTGATTGATTGATTGATTGATTCATTCATTCATTCATTCATTCATTCATTCATTCATTCTAGCTCCTTCTGTTCATCCAGTCTATTTTTGTGTTTGTCCGTTCTTTCCACGTTTAGGTTCTTTCTCTTTGGCCAATATCGTTCTCCCAACCCCAAGTCCAATTCCCGCCCTTTATATTTTTTTCCTTGTTATATTCGGTGTTTCACTTTTCCCCCCTTTATCTATGCATTTATTCATATGCTTATGCTGTTATTATGAAAACCTTTTGCAGCAGAAGAGCTATATATCTTATTATGAATACTATGTAGAACAAGTATATCAGATGATAAATTATTCGTAGTTGTCGGATCAAATGTCTTTAGGAAATATTACTTATATATATTGGTACTATATAGAAATAATACATCAGAGATAAATTATGCATAGGTGTCGGGTCAGAGATCTTCATAAAAACATAAGGTAACTCTAACCTGGTTAGATGGAGGAATATGCTGTGATCTGGTTTGAACTCTCACTGCAGTACGCCTGGACGGGAACAAAAAGTCGTGCTTCACTGGTGTCTGATATCATGCCACACTGGTGTCTAATCTGATATCATATGCAGTCGCTTGACCAGCTAGTCGCTGGTCGCGTGTTCATTCATTAAGCCTGCCTGACATGGTTCGAGAAAGTCGAACGAAAACAGAAGAATGAATCTAACCACCTGCAGTAAATTGCGCGTCATCCCGTTTCTATCAAGAGTTTTGCCCCATAAGTTTTCTTAACAAGATTATTGCAAAAATATTTATAACTCCAGATAATTTGATCATGCAGTTTTGAGATTTAAACTGTTTTTTAAGACGGAAGGTCTAGTTTTTATTTTTCCATTGACTTAATTTAAATTACTCGCGCCACGTGAACCTAGCTAAAGTGCATAATTGGCAGTTTGGACTCGTCTGGTAAACCCTTTTAATCACGACTTTTTTTTCTAAAAGGCAGTCTGGTTGGTGAAGCATATTTTTGGTCCTTCTGCGTTTCTGAGCGTGCTGTTATATATATATATCCTTAAAAGATTGTTTTGTGTACCAGAAACTAATCTGAATTTTATTGGATTTTCAGTGGGTCAGACCACAGAGAACATACTGTTTGATGAATGAAAACATCCCTAACATAGAAATATGACCTCACAGTGATTTAAAATAATTTTTAAAATAATTTGAATAAAGACGAAATGTTATTACAAAGACCCATGAAAATCAGAGAAAGAAGCTATGGCATTTTGTTGCATTTTTGTGGCATCCATGAATTGTTGTTCAAAGACCACGTGCAAACATGACGCTCTGGTGCATACTATCAGATAAGGAGAACAATAAACTGCAAGAAAATGGATGGAATATTCGATCATCACACCATGTATAAATGCCAGTTCAATGTTCCCCAAGCAGAGCAGTTGAACTAATTAATTTCACGTTGTTTCAGTTTTCTTAAAGACACTTTTTTAAAGGAAAGAAAGAAAGAAAGAAAAAAGAAAAAGGAAAGAAGAACAGACAGACGGACAGACATACCACCATAAAACGAATGAGTTTCTTAAGGCTCAGAGGCTAACAGTAGAAAAACGTATATCAAGTAAAGCCCTAGACGGAAGTCTGCCACAGGATAAAAATACACCCTGCTTTCCCGGCAAACATTATGCCAGCTTTCGGTTCTTGCCATGGCACGATGTCATTTCATTTTTTTCCTGTTATCGTTGTGTTGAAGCGGTGTCATTGTCCACGTCAGGAAAAATCGTGCCACTTTCTTTAAAAGTCCAGGTCGTTCCACCTAAAGCCTATCTACCCAGTCCAAGTCTGCGCTTCGATATCAGAAAAATTACGACGTACTTCAGCTCATCTTAGCCATACATCTGGATTTCTGCCAGCCTCGTTGGTTTTTTTCATTCCCTCTACTTAGAAATCTTCTCTAGTTGAATGAGGCTGGACTGCTTTGTGCACAGCTCAGAGTTTTATTTATTTATTTTTTGGAGAGTGGACTCATACTTGGAATTCCTTGTACCTCACTCTTTGAGATGTGTCTGCGTTATAGGCATTGACTTTAGCTATAAAATATTCTTCTGTCAGTATATTTCTAAATAAACATTTCCCTTCACATTCCCCTTTGTCCGCAATCTCTCAACTCTCTCCTCTCTATCGCATTCTCCACTCCTATCCCCAGCCCAACACATCTTCTCTTTTTCTCTTTCTCTTGAACGGATTGACATGTTTTGTGTGCTGTTGCAGACGTTATTCCTGTACACGTATACTTTTATCAGTACTACTGTATCACCGTGTTTACCTTTGTCCCTCATACCTTCCAGTATGATGGACAGGCGCACTATTATTACTGTGAAACCAGTCCAGTCATTGTATGGCATGACATTTTCTTGCGGAGGGTGTGGAGAATGCAGGGTGGGGATGATTTGCAGCAGCAGTTGTTGTCGAATTGCTTCCACCGCTGTAATGTCACTTTCTCCCATCCACCCACGCAGTTATAGGGATGGGAAGAGAGGGGAAGATGAGGAAGGAATGAGACACGGGGCAGGAGACAGGGCACATGAGGGTGGTAGGGTGTTCGACAAAAAGTGACAAAGAAAGGGGAGGAAAGCGAGAAATGTGCAAACCAATCACTGCGACGGCAATACTTTTTTTTATAAAAAAAGCTAGAGTGACTAGCAAGTTGTCAGGTACGAGAGTACACTTTTACCTGTGTTCATGGTATTTTGAATTTAATACCTCAGCCATTAGCGACTAGTGCCTTTTAACCATCACGGGAAATTGTTCTGACAAGATCAAGAATTCAGACTAAAACAGTGTACTGAGCATGCGCTGCCGTGTTACAAACGATGCCAACACACTAAAGGGGAGACAGACCTTTAGGTACCACCCCCCAGAGACAGACATATCCACGCACAGGAACACGCTGGTGTACGTTCGTATAAACAGACACAAAATCGCCTACGCAAGAAATCAGTCACATGGGCCATGGCAATACCGCCGCTAGTCCAAAAGCAGCCATCATTACGCACGCAAGCACACAGAGAAAGAAAGATAATGAAAGAATGAGACAATGAGACAGACGGACAAACATGCATACATACGCGAGCGCAGCGCCACGCACAAACGCATTCGTGATGTACACATGAACACGCACGCAGACACACACGCACCCAGATACGTACGCTCGCACTCGTGCAACCACAGCTGCGACGACTGTTTAACTTCGGGATTTTTTTTCCTGCCCTAGCCATCATGAAAACGGGCTGCTGCGGTGGGCACGAACAAAAACTAAAAGACGCCCGCGGCCACACCAGCACCTAACAGGAACACAGGTAACCCGGGCGATGTAATGAGACGAGGTGACGGGCTGATCAATGGCACGCGTTGTTCAATGTAATGCGACACCCACCTTCCACACACTAATCGTGTCATGACAGGCGTGAAGCAGCCAATTTCCTGTTTAAAATGCCTCCCACTAATTTCGGCAGGGCATGCAAAACATTTATTTATTTATTTATCTATTTATTTATTTATTTATTGTCTACGCAAACTACACGGAGAGATTTTCAAGACAACGACGCTAGTTGCAGAGTGTTTTCCTATAAATAGCAACTAAAAAAGCCAGCAAAAAATATATAGCTCTGCTAACATCTACATTTATTGCTGTTTTATGGGTGTCGAGAACAAGTTGTGGAAAATAAGGCTATTTTAACCCACAAATTTCTAAACCCGAACAACTTGACGCAGTGGAGGAAAAGACCTGTCAGGCAAACAAAAATGTAATCACATGGTGATGCAGCAGATGAAGTTCTGTATTGTGCAGTATCTGAGCCTTGTCATTTCTAAGCTGAATTTCGGAGTGAAAACGTAGAGTGACGGAACTAGAGAAAATAGAGGATGGTGGGGGTGGGGGCCAAAAGAGATAGTTGGAAAAGCAGAGATGAGAGGATGGAAAGAGGGAGGGAGGGAGATAAGGAGGAATCCAGAGCGAGCGAGAGAGAGAGCTCGGGTTCTGTATTTATTACAGCTCTTCTTTTGTTTTGGTTCTGTTGCAGTGCAGCTTTCTATTGAGCGTTTAGCCGAGACAATGCTTTCATAGGATGCGTCGAGTGGGACTAATCACTGATGAAATGAACCCAGAGTGATGCTTTGTCACCCCACTGCCTGAAGCTGATTAACAGACTCGGGCCTAGCGCTGGGCACAATGCGACAGGCAATGAAATCCCTGGAGTGTACATATCAACAGAAAACGGTAAAACAGCAGGAATTGCGAGTGTGGCGGCAGGTACAAATGGATGCAAGACTTAAAGGCACGCTATGGTGTCACACATTAGTCAACAGCGTTGTTGTTTTACTGTGACACTGAATAATTAATTCCGCGATGCACTCAGACTATAGTTAATTACACTACCGTCTGACACAACATTTTATTGCAGACTACCATGTCACACATCTCAAGGAAACATTCTACGAAAGTTAAGTAATAAGAACGTGGGCTAAAATTTATCTGAGTGTATATGTTCCTCGAAAAATCTGTTTGTAAGGTGTAGTTTGGCACAAGACTGCAAAAAAAAAGGACTGCTTCGCCAGTTAAGAAACACAAAACACGGAGCTAAACACGAAAGCTTTTTGAGTGTTGACTTGAAAAGGCGTTGGAGCAAACATGCGAAGCAAGCAATTAAGCACCTATGTATGCAAACAAGAAACAAGCAAGTAATCAACTAACCACCCAGGCGAACAAGCACCCAAGCAGGCAACCACCCACACAAGCAAGCAAGCAAACTGACAAACAGACCAACAAACAAAATGCAGAACCATTTACCTGTGAAGAAGCTAGCGACGAAGCAGTGGGGTAGCTGTAGCCGAACTGCGGGATGGACATGATCTCGCGGGGAGATAACAGTTCAGGACCGTGGCGTGTGCAGGCCAGTTGTGGTTGTCGTCGCCGTTGCTGGCTGTTACTGCTGCTTGTGGTGGCGGTGATGATGACGATGACGAAGACGACGATGGCGATGGCGATTAAGGTCAGCTCAGCCTCCCTTTAATCCTTTTGATGCGTCGTCTTGTGGGACGAGGGAGGGTGGCAAGGGAAAGAGTGGTAGAGGGAGCGGGTGTGTGCGGTGGGGGCAACTGTTGCTGGTGAGGAGAGGTATTGCGGACAGATGGTGGGAGAAAGCGGTGGTCGGCACCTCTCCCCTCTCCCCAGGGGTTTCCTTTCCTTCTTTCTTTCCTTTCTTCGTTTCAGCGACGACAGCGGACCAGTGCTCAGAAAAAAATGACGAGTACTTCGGTATCCGGCTCAACAGTCATAGGCATTTGTTCCTTTTCTCCGCTCAACTGATAACGTGTCCCTGTGGCAGTATCATTCGAAATGGTGTGTATTGTTTATTTTCTACCTTGACACAGTTCGTGCCAGGGTACAAGCTCGTGCCAAAGTTAGGACAACGGCCTTGTTACAAACTCGAAATGTCCCTGGTCTGTTGACGTGTTTGTTTGTTTGCTTCTCCCCAATGCCAACACACTTTTGTATTGTCCTTCAGCACCAAACCCAGTCTCAAAGAACGTCACTCAAAGAACTTCAGACACCCTACTGAATAACAGTCGTTCACGGGTATTGTTCGGAGAGGAGTACATTGAAGAGCATAAAGCGAAGAGTATGCTGGCAGAACTGTCTCACAGGATAGCATAACTTCACTCAAAGGTGGGCCGCTAGCAGATCGCTGCTCGAAGAACATCAGAACATTGTTCAAAGAACCGGCCGCTGGCAGGACGTGGCTCAGAGAACAGCAAAACCGCACGCCGCGGAGTTTCGTTCGCGTTGTTTACAGTGCAGATGACGAAAGAGCTGGCTGTTGTTGTCACGCAGCTTCTGCCTCTGGATTAGACACTTGGCCCTCATCGTGACGTCTTGTGACTACCGCCCAAACGGCCTAATCTTTTAGGCTGTGCGGAATCCTCGCGTTCCTGTCATTTTGCACCGCGCTCCTGCGTGCTTTCAGGCGTTATCGTGCACTGGTCGTGCAGGCTTGCAGTCAACCGATGACAGCGACGACGAGACTAGCAGTCACCACGACGCCAGCTGCAGTCGACGGTCGACGTGGCAGTGGACTGTCCGTCCGCGTGCATGCGCCATCCGTTGGGTGGGGGTTTTTTTTTTTTGGTAACTAAGTTGGTCAGTCCGTACGCTCACCTTCTACAGTAAAGAGAAAGACAAAGCAAGGGGAGAAAACGCTGACAATCTTTGCAACGAGAGAAGCAAACGAGATTTATTTTGTTGTAACCGCCCTCACGAGCGCTGCAGGTAGAAAGGAAAAAAAATGCCGGGGAAGTCAGGTATGCAAAATGTTTACTTACTTTAAGCCCCCGTTTCACTTCCCTCGCGAACACATTCCGCTGTTTGGTCCTTTAGAGGAATAAAGGGCATCAAGCGTGATAAAGGAAGCTATTCTGACCAGACGTGGCTACAAGTATCTTATCTACTCATAGCTTGGCAGGCCTCAAGGAGGTGCGATTTAGCCCCGACTCGGCTTACGGGCTGTGTGTTGATAGACAAGCTAACCCTGTGAGGCGGCTGCCATTGTACCAGCCCCGCTCGCCCGCTACCTTCCCCCCTCGACTAATGTATGCATGCGGCCATTCGATTGGCTAGACGCCGGCTGAAAGAGGAAGACGATGCAAAAGCCGTGTTGAATGCACGGATGAGCCGTTCCAGCCCACACAGCGCGAGACGGGCTTTGGGCTGCGGACTTGGCTACGGCTGGCCATGAGTTAAACGAAAGTAACAGGACGGGCAAAGGGAATCGAGCCGTGGGGGTGAGGAAGGGGGGAAAGCTAAAAATAGTACGTGCGGAATGCATAATTATGAGAGAAGCGGCTTTAACCACGCCTACTCACTCACTCGGTCGAACAAGAGCAGGATATTGTAGCGGAATCCGACGACAGGGTAAGGAAAAGAAAATAATAACTCGATAAATTCAGCGATGCTGCGATTGAACAGTAGCAGCAGGTTAATCTGAACACGGATATCCCAGTACCCCTGGCTTAAGCAAAAAACATTAATTCCAGGTGTGTCATAGCTATTCTGTAGCACACGTTCTGCAAAAGGTGACAAAAACAGTATCAGATTAGTGTACAGTATGGATTACTATGTAAGAATAGAGAACATTTGTTTAACCTTATCAGGATTTTTCCAGTGCTGAAAGTGTAGTGGATTTTCGCTGAAAAAGAGCATCCAGTGTGAATCTTCTTACTTTAATGTGAATTCAAAAGCAGCAGTGCTTCACACACACACATGCACACACACACATGCACGCACACGCGCACATGCACACACACACACATGCACGCACACACAACCAAAGTCCAAAGACAACACGATTTTAGGATAAAGGGGGACACAAGATAACTTGAATTCAAGCACAGGTTTCAAGGGCCTTGTCCACTAACTGCTAGTCACTTTACCCGCATCCATAGCTTTAAAGAAAAATACACTTACGCCTGGTTGGCATAGCCACACGAGGCCTCTCAATCATAAACACGATACCATGTTCAACTTCCCATCGGATAATACCCATCTCTGCGCATGCCCAATTGCACGCGCACGCGCATGCCTCGCTGCTTCAGTGCCAGGCCACAAGCCAAAGCGTGATTTTTGCACATGAATGTTTTCTCGGGGGGGGGGGGGAAGGAGGGGATCGGGAGGGAGGGGAATGCTAGCAACTTCGTGATTTTCGTCCCCAGGGCCTGCATGTTAGGGAGCAATATATTTTTCCCCCCACTGGATGTTAAATCGAGTCTTAGATGGATAACTCTTGAGATGAACGATAAGCGAGGCAAAATTGTGCTGGCAAACACGTGTTTCCTTCCTCGATGCTATCTATTGACAAATGAGCAGAATCCATTAGCCTAGTTTTTCCACTTAAACTGGCCACAAAAGACGCCCTCTGCACTTGTTAACTAAGGGGTAAAAAAAAGTGGGGATGGGAAGCTAGGCGAAAAACCACGGTGCTCTGGGGTATCCGTGCAAATGAGCACCAAAGACCTCGGATTTAGTACAATGTAGCATTATTTCCGATGTCGACGTTATACGAAAGTTTTAGAACATCGACATAAAACATTTCTAGAATGGTCTTTAAGCGTTCTTCTAAAAATGTTCTGCAGTGACCGTGCAAAGTCTCAAAAACTTAGTTGGTCTGGCAAAACCCTTGAAGAAATGGTTAAAAATGGGATTTAAATGGATTAATTAAATAAAGCCCATTCTGAAACTGTTTCAGAACTGTTTCTAAAGCGTTGGGACAGTATTTGCTCTTATTTTCTCTATCTGCCTTCCTGCCTGGCTGCCTCTCTGCCTGCCTGCCTGCCTGCCTGCCTGCCTGTCTGTCTGTCTGTCTGTCTGTCTGTCTGTCTGTCTGTCTGTCTGTCTGTCTGTCTGTCTGTCGGTCGGTCGGTCGGTCGGTCGGTCGGTCGGTCGGTCGGTCGGTCGGTCGGTCGGTCGGTCGGTCGGTCGGTCGGTCGGTCGGTCGGTCTTTTTTGCTCGCTGCGTTATATTAGCAGCAGCGGAGGAATGTTGAAGATGATAAAATCAACAGCAAACACAACGATGTAAAAGATGATGGTGTTTAAAACGGCAACAAATTATAATGTGATTGCCCCTTCGTTATTCTGACCATCACGATTTATGTCATCAGCAGTGGAAATCTACGATAAACTCGAAGCAGCCAGAATAAGAAACAGGGAACCTTGTATACTCCTGTTTACACTTCAACATAAACAGAAATTCCTGTGTTTTCTCTACAAAATGTCGACTACGTGTAGGATTTTAATAATCTGTCCCGTTATCATCTGAGGAACACAGCGTCAGTGGACCAGCGTGGACGACCGTGGGCCCCCACAAGCAATAATCATAGGGCTTAGCCCAACTTCGTGGTCACTTCGCTCTGTTTTTCGGGCAACGACAAAACAGTCTTGTATCGAACGTTACCCAACTCTTCCAAAAAACGACTGCCTCGGTAGTCTAGCGTCGACTCCCGAGACGGCAGGTAGCGGGTTTGTACCCCTGGAGAGTCATATCCATTCAGACTTAAAGATTTGCAATCTAGAAGCTACCCTGCCAGACCCCTGGCACTACAGGGAACAGACTGGTTGGCCCGGTGTCAGTGAAACGTGACTGGATGGGGTGGAAGCCCGTGTTGTGACAGCAGTCCCATGTGTAGCAGCACGTAAACTTTGTCTAAGCATCTTCCCGACATCCACCTAGTTTGAACCGGGACGTT
>SMGT01001153.1:437137-460048 GCA_004794575.1 Lanistes nyassanus | reverse complement strand
CCCCCCCCCCCAGCAATACTTTCCATCCTCCAACAGATATGTGCTGGTAGATGTTTTTAAAAAATGAAAAGGACAGACAGACATTAAATTCAGAACATGTCTTATCAGCATTTTTCTGGGAGCAAACAATCGTACAGCTTTTAACTGCGTCATGAAGAGCCTGCTGGTGGGAATTTGTGAATCTGAGAGATCCCCTTTTGAGCGATAAAAATCCGTTCGATTATAACTGAAAAGGAAAAACAGAATCTTTTTGTTGTCCTTTTCTCTTCAGTGTTTTTCAGCTTTATCGTGGAAACGCAGATACTGTTTGAGCACCGTCTGCATCAGCCCATACAAAACAATAACAAATATAACCGAATTGTTTTCATGTCGGCCGTGCAGGGAATCTCGAAACTGAACACAAGTTTTGTTTTTGCTCGTCCTGTTCCTTGGATTTTTCTTGGTTTATTTGTTTTTGGAAGTTGTTTTTAAAATGATTTGCCGTAGGATTATGTGCTAGCCAGCTTCAGTGGACCCCGGGTACGTGCAGGCACGATTGCGTGCGCGCGTGTACGGTGTGCGATGCAGAACTATATAGGGTCGGATCGACTGGCTCTAGCTTTCATCTGTGTGAAGCTTTTGTAATGTTGATCTGACCAGAATTATCACAGTCCTGCAATATGAAATACCAGATACAAGCGCAATCACGTGGAGATTTGTTTCTCAAATAGAAAAATGTATTATCTTCCCATTTCTTCTCACTTCCTTCCATCTAAATCAGTGATAACTGTCGCCCACTTTTGCTCCTTTTTATATCTTGATTCTGTCCTTAGAATCGCCACAAGAGATTGACAGAAATACCTAGAAATTCAGCTAATAAAGCCTAGAGTGTGCACGCGGGGTGGCGGATAAGGAATTCCCAACTTAGAGCACTTGTAAGTCTCAGAGCAGATCCAGCATAACGAAGGTTTTGGATGGCCGATTCCAGCTCGGGACGTCTATCATTAGACGAGAGACTGTGGCGAAGAGCAATCAATACTGTGTCAACGCGCTCTGACCGACGCTGGGGTGAGCAGCGCTCTGCTCTGCACGGCATGGATCGATTAATGAAATTCTAAGATCAGCATAAACTGAGAGGCAGGGCAGTTGAGTGGGGGTGGGGGAGATGGATGGGTCTAACGGGAAGGGAGAACTACTGTTATCAAGGGAGATAACAAGGGACAAGTCAAGCGTGGACAATGATATATAGATATGTATTTGTTGTTGTTGAAGTAAATGAGTGGTGAATCCTTACAATTCAGTATTTTAGACAATGTGCTGCTCCGCTACTGGTATTCGGCTGGTAAACTTCGAAGGCGCCCTAGCAGGAAAAAGCGGACTGAAGAGGGACTGAAAGTCAGTGTCTAAAGCGGGTGGGGGATTGTTCGATAGAGGGTGATATTTTTAATATTATCCTGTAGCAGTGATGAACGATTATTTTTAGACCCACCGCATCCACGTAACTACGTTAAGCAAGCGATTAAAGGATGGGGAGGTGGGGGTGGGTGGGGTTGCTGCTTAACGTCCAGCAGCAAACTGTGTGCTTATCGAGTAAAGTAACAAAGAAAGAAAATAAAAGAAAGAAAGGAAGGAAGGAAGGAAGAAAGAAAATAAAAGAAAGGAAGAAAGAAAGAAAGAAAGAAAGAAAATAAAAGAAAGAAAGAAGGGAAGAAAGAAAGAAAATAAGAGAAAGAAAGAAAGCCGAAGGAAAGCAAAGAAATGAGCCCAAAGCAGGGGGTGACAATAAAAAACGAACTACTTAAATACTACTTAATTTCAAATCATTCCGAGTCGCCGCAGCGCAGGGATATTTTTTTCTAGAAACGATCTTCTTGACTCAGAGTTTCCGGCCTTGACCTTGTCTTTCTCTGTCCCCACCCACGTAGTCCAGGTGCAAGAACATAAAGCTAACACCGGGCACGGGGTCGCCAGTGGTTTCCCAGCTTGAGATTTCAGAAGGTCTACGCGGTGTTGCACTGGACGGAATTCTCCGCTGAGAGTGCTACTGCAGATAACTTTGAGACTGCTCTACTATTCGCCTCCGACCAATTCAGCCACTCGCTACCAGAAAATGCCCTTCCTATGCCCCACCAAATTATCTGCTGCTAATTAACTGCTCGGCGTAGTGCGCTGCGCTGACTTTAGGCACTCGAAGAGCAAAGCTTCCCCTTTGAGAGCCTGAGGTACCGCCTGCTTCTGCTCCGCTACTGGTATTCGCCTGGTAAACTTCGAAGGCGCCCTAGCAGGAAAAAGCGGACTGAAAAGGGACTGAAGAATACATCAAAGAAAATGATCCTCCTGAACACCAGTGTCTAAAGCGGGTGGGGGATTGTTCGATAGAGGGTGAACGCGGGTAGCGGCATTGATCGGCTCACGAGGAGAGGCCGTAGTGTGGTGGGCGTGGGGGGCAGGAGTGGACCGTGCGTGCGAGCACACTTGTGAGTGAGTGAGTGAGTGAGTGAGTGAGTGAGTGAGTGAGTGAGTGAGTGAGTGAGTGAGTGAGTGAGTGAGTGAGTGAGTGAGTGAGTGAGTGAGTGAAAGAACGATGGCAAAACTGCTCAGTGTCAAGAATACAGAAACGTTTGGAGGGGGAGAGGTATCGGGTTTCGGTGTCGTAAGTAAATTTCAGAGTGATCACCCACACAAACCCCATTCCAAACTCTCTCTTATCTTCATCGATCTCTATAACAATCTAATTATCGATGCCTTATCTTTTCCCACGGTAAAAAGGCTTTGGATTGTCAAGAACACCTGATCACAACACGCCGAAAGGTCGCAAAAAGATTTTTAGAGGCGGGAAGAAAATACTAGTACCGTATTCGTCCTAATCATGGTAATAATGGTGCAGTTGTTGCATAGACAGTGTGAAAGCTGAATGCCTCTGTTTTTTTAAAAAATACTAATAGTTTTTTTTAAGGAGACTTTTATTCCCAAGAGTTACGAAGGCGATTTCAAGGGATGAACACACTGTACAGAAATAGATTTTCTCACAGGTCTAGTAAAAGGCTAGTATGGAGACGGAAGTGGTTTAAAACTGCAAAGATAAGCTAAGACACACACTCCTCATTTTCTGTTTTTTTTCCTTCTGTTCTTCTTTGCTGTCTTCCCTTTTCTGCTCCTTCCTTTCTCCCCTTTACTGCCTGCCCGCCTCCCCGGACGGACGCTAACATGACTCTGCACATTATTATGTGTGGCTCTTTTGAGAGTTTTATGAACACAAGCCAGTAAGTGCACGTCCTTCTGTCTTCGCTACTGTCTACGGCACAGTGCTAACCCTTTTTTTTCTTCCTGGGATGTCTCGC
The DNA here is from genome assembly GCA_004794575.1 of Lanistes nyassanus. Lineage (NCBI taxonomy): Eukaryota > Metazoa > Mollusca > Gastropoda > Architaenioglossa > Ampullariidae > Lanistes > Lanistes nyassanus. Next base: position 456,728 of record SMGT01001153.1, on the reverse strand, counting down.
TGTTCGTAGCAAGGAGGCAATTTTTCACCAGAAAACAAGTCCGCACGTGTGGCCGCGATTTCGCTTAACAACGATGCTGTTTTGTGAGATGGGGGCGAACATTCACATAAATGACACATTCTATAAAATGTGCCAGTCACAAAGACAAACTTTTATATCTCATGGCCTCTCACGCTCGCTGAAGAGTTTGCACGGCGAGTGTCGTCCCATCTTGCTTCGCCTTTGATTTATATTAGATTTCTAATTTTTTCCCCCTCTTGCGAGAGAAATGCCTTCATTCGTGCCCGAGGCGTGGTGCAACATCATGGCAGGTGGGCAGAGAAGCGAGAGTAACGGCCCCTTGCCACTGGCTAGTTCCCTGACAAGAGAAGGACACAGGGAGGACTTTAATGCATCACGGCGTTTTTAGGAATACTAAGCAGCTTTAGACGTGTGAAAGGAGCTGTTAATTGTGAGGTTTGTTTGTTTTCAAGTCGTGTCTTCCCCTTTTTATTGTGCCTTTTTTCTGCTTCATTGTTGCTCTCCTCTTTATCTACTTTCTCTGTCTCATCCTTTCTTCTTCTTCTCTCTCTCTTAGATGTATAGCTTTTCTTGTTCTTCCTTCCTTTCTTTTTTTTCCTTTCTTTCTTTTTATTTTCCATTCTTCCGAACTATTGCGGTACCTGTGAATAGATGACGCTTTTCTCTTTAAAAATTGGGTACAGGAACAAACAAACAATGACTAAATAAACACTGCAAGAATAGCTGTCATGGGTTCTTGGAGAAAGGATGGGCTTCGTTAAAAAAAAACAACAGTGCCTGCAGATGATGCCGGGAAAAGTGACCAGAAAATAAGTGGAAGTGGCGTGTATGCGTCTTTTCCGTTCTCTGCTGACACCGCCTTTTGGAGGAAAGCACTGATTCACACGAAAACGAGACCGGCCAAACAGATGGAGGAGGGGGGTGAGTGGTGCTGATGGCGAGTTGGGGGGTGGGCGTGGGGGGTGGGGCAGGCAGCGAGGGGAGAGGTGATGGTTGTTTTCCCCCGCTTGATGGCGGTTCGAAACCATCACGTACTTTATCATGTCATAGGCTTTTGTAACTTTCTCACAGAAACACGCCCCTTTCTTCTGCAGCCCCAACAGAACAGGTGAGGGTTAGCGTGGACGCGCGATCAGCGTTCTGCTGAAGGTCCGAGCTTCTGCCGTGCTTGCAGGACTGGGATCGCCGAGACGAACTGCCCGAGACGTTCGGCTGGCCAAGACGTCCGCATCATCTGTTCTTGTCAAGCTGCCAGAAAGGATGGTTTGGGTCCACTTTTGATTGCTGTCACTCGTGACAGTTGCTCACTTCCGGTTATCTCCAGGGAAAGGTCATCAACCAGTGTGACTAATTGAAGCTAGCATATGATGTTTAGACGTGTAAAACAGCTTCATTTTTGAGTGGATAGGTCAGTCACAAACATTTTAGCAAACAAGGACAACAAAAAGGCATCGTGTTCGTACCGACAAGATGACCGACATTTCCTACCAGAACTTGAACTTTTAAAGTCTACAGCCAGCCCCAGTTTAAGCTTTTGTCTATTAGGATTTAAAGTTAAAACAAGCACAAACAGCAAAAACAAGATCTTAGACTTGAATTTAGGGAATATAGAAAGATAGCTTGAAAGAAAGAAAGAAAGAAAGAAAGAAAGAAAGAAAGAAAGAAAGAAAGAAAGAAAGAAAGAAAGAAAGAAGTCATAGAATAATTTGTTCATTTTAATTAGCAGGCACTTAAAACACAAGAGAAACTTAACAGAACCAGATAGACTGACGGATCAATGGACTAATGGATGGGTAGATAGCCAGACAGGTCCACTTACAGAGAGGAGAAAGAGGTCACCGAGTTTTCTGTACATCTGCGTCCGCACAACCAGCTATTCTGGTGAAGACGAGTGACACTTTTACTATGCAGGATGACACACGTGCGAAAAGAACGTGTCCATAACAGACGCGCACTGGTGCACAGGGGTCGCTTCCCTGGTCATAACTGCCCTAACGTCCACACTCGTCGACTGGCCAAAGACGTCTCTGGCGATAAGACTTTGAATAAAACCTCTGACCCTCACGAACCCTCTTCTGTCATTCCCACCTGCACATCTGACTGTAAAGGTCACTAAGAACGTGACACTTCTTTTCAGGACGTGTTTCAAATAAATAGTATGAACTGTTCCGGTTTTCTTTATACTTCATATGTTATGTCTTTTGTGGGTGGGTGGATGGAGAGTAGGGGAAGGGGAGTGAAGACGGGAAAAGACTGAAATAATCTTAGATGAAATAATGAGTATGTTAGTATGAAAGAATTATTTGTATCACTTTGGAAGCGTTGAGAATATACGAAGTCCTCATGATTTTACTGTCACGCATATAGACATACCGCTAAGATCAGGTTGAACTTATTTTTTTTATTCGCTGTTGATAAACTACTAGACGTAGGCATCTGATAGCAGATTATGATTTGGGGACAAAGTGTGGCACTGTAATTACTTTCGACATACAGAGTTTTTGATGGTTCTTTCAAATAGAGAAATGCATCGTACACAGTCTACCGCCACATGCATGGTACATGTCTTATGTATGTGGGCATGCATGCCTGTTCGGGTAGAGAGAGAGAGAGAGAGAGATGAGATAGATGATGGAGAGAGAGAGACAGGGAGACAGAGAGGGTGGCTTAGAGAGTGCGAAAAACTTCCGATGAAAATAGCCCATGTACTCTCCGCGCTTTAGTTCTGCCTCTTTGATGTCCGAAAAATGGGCTAAATTGCGCGAACGACAGACGTCTCAATACTCAACCGATTGCCTGTGCCACCAGGTGCAAAATATCGCGTTTTCATTAACCTAAAGCGAAGCCAGATCGCCAGGTTTACTTTTAACGCGTTGCTGTTCGTTCTTTTATTGATTATCCTTCCGAGAGGGATGGACTTACCTGCGTTTCCGAAGAACTTAACGAGTGCGAACAAGACCTTATACAAGGGCCCTCTTGTTCTGCCTGGCGATAAAAGAGAAGAGCTACGCTTTTAATCTGCTGCTAACCTGCAATCAACAACTAATTAAGTCCCCTTGAAATGATTTATAGAATGTGTTCATGTGAAAGTCTGCGCTTGAAAGAATTTTATACGTGAAATCTGACTTGATGTCGTTACATAGAAATGTATAATCTTCGATTAACCTTCACTCTAAGACATAGTGAAATATTAGATCACAAATTCTTTGCATGTTGTAAGCTATGCGTTAATTAGGATACTTTATTACATCGCTTATTTCATTGTACATTATAAATTTCACATTGAGTAAAATATTATTTTCTAAAGTAAGACGCGCAAGTACTTATTTACAGTCATCGGGCCTACTGGCATGACATGCACAGAAAGCCTGATTATAAATTGCTAGCAAAACTTCCTTTCGGTTTGAATAATAATGTCTTTTTCCACAAGTGGGATTTTTTTTATTAATGCTGTTAGTCACTTATTAAAATTTATATGAAGTGAGGGACGCTAGGTAATGGTGTTCAGTCACAGCACTGACTTGTAATTTGGAGCAGGGTGCTTTTGTCCAGACCGTTGCCATGACACAGGAAGATCACTGCCAGTCAGGTAGCTGAGAGTAATGGTACTAAATTTAGTAGGGCTTCTCCGTTTTCAGGATTGAGTGTGGGGTCACGGTCCTGTCGATTACAGGCGCAACCGGGTTTTAGGCAAGAATACATGGATGGCGTGCGTGCGTGCGTGCGTGCGTGCGTGCGTGCGTGCGTGTGAAGTTTCTAGAGCAGAAAACTGGTAACGTGACACGCAAACGGCTATTCAGCAGCGTTTTGCCTGAAGTGAAAACAGGAAGTGGGGAGAGGTAAGGAGAGCTTACAGGGGCCTTTTTCTGTTTAAAAAATAGCAAATTGATGGAAACTAAACAAATAGGGCCGACTATATTATTATTTGTTGCGGTTGTATAGAACGATAAAAGACAGCAAAAGAAAAGTGGCTGAGCTTTGACTTCTCGGGAACATGACTACGAAACCATGCAGTAGGTAAGAGGGAACAAGTCGGGATAGGGAAAAGAAAAGAACCAGTAAATAAAGTTAAATAAATACAAAAGTAGGAACAACGAGCACTCTTTTTCGTGTGGGGTCTGAAGTCTGCAGAGAAAATATCTGAATTATGAATCTCTGAAATTCACAGAGCTGTTCTGCTCAACCTTTCCAAAAAATTTCGGAAGAAAAACAAATGTACTTCTACACCGAGAGAACTTTTGTTTTTATTGGGAACAGTTCACACGAAGTGAGCTTCTCCATCCCCCCCCCACCCAGGTTTCAGTTTTCAAAGTGAACACTACAACGCACGCGCAGGAACATCAACATTTAATGAACAAAAAGAGAATACCTGATAACTAGCTCATCATAACATTTCAGCGACATTGCTTTGGCCGACTTCTTTGAGTCTGTACCAGTGACAGGCCTGTCCAAATGGTCCGTTTATTAAGATCCTTGATATTCTTTTTCTTGCTTTTAGTCTGCGTTGGCGGTATATTTGTTTGTATTGCCCCCGTTATCATCTTATACGTCATCGGACGGTAAATTAACGATAGTGTTCTCGCGAACATACCCGAAAACGAGGTATGACGCAATGAACAAACTCGTTTATATTTCGAGATTACGCCTAACACCAGCGAGGAACAACCGTGCACGCGCGCACACAAAATGCACGTGTACGCAAAGACGGACGACGCGTTTCAAGCAAATGCCAAACATCGGTGAGGTAACAGGCATGTCTGTGCGCGAATGGAAGCGTGCGTCTGGGCATAAAAGTAGCGGGCGTGTCTCGTGCCTAACACCTAACACCGGCCAGGAACAGGCATGCCGGTCCACACGCTGCAACAAAGATGCATGACGTGTGCAGTCATGCATGTGAGGCTCAAGACTAAGGGGATTAATGCGAGATTTACGCACCTGTCCTCTTCACGTCAACGGATATTTTTGCGCAGTCGAAATTAGTCGAACGAAACAGTTTTCAGCTCTCTCGTGCGTATTGTTCTCTTGATATTACCGGCGATAAAAGGAGATAAACAAGGACAACAAGCACACCATGAACCATTAACAACCTGAACCATTAACCATGAACAATTATAATAATGACGTGGATGATGACAAAGCTAAAATTAAGTCTACAGTACTGGCGCTAACGAAGACAACATCAGCACCGATGCCAGCAACGACGACGATGATGATGCTCCTCAATCTCAAACATTCGTGGTTTAAACTGCATTTGGATTTTTTTTTTTTGAAAATCGACTTTAGACATTCGGAAAAATACTCGTTTTGACTGAAGTCGCCCAGAAACAGAGATCGGGAACTGAGAGGAGGCCGCAGTGAAAAAAATAAGGTATTATAAAGGAATGTGAAAGCAAAACAAGGAGGTGGGGGTGGAGCGAAGTCTTGGTGCGTGTTAGTCATTAATTATAAAATTGCTGCACTTGGTGTGTCGGGGTCCTTCCTTGACTACCGCCTGCTGCACGGCGGCTGACAGACGTTTGAGCGTCATCTCGCCTGAGTGGCAAGTGTGTCTTGTGCAAGGTGTGCACGTGCATGCCTGTTCGTCGCACATGTTCATCTTGAAAGACTGCGCAGGCAGGAAAATGAACGAAGAAAGAAACAAGTCAAAGAATAAGAGAGCTACCTTGGAACAAAGGAAGAAATGAAAGGAAGCAGAGAAGAGAAGAGGAAGGAATGAAATTAGGACGAATGTCAAGGAAGGAGAGAAAAAGAAATGATGGAAGAACACAAGGAAGGAATCTTGTGTGTTAAGACGTGCTTTTGTCTATAATTTAGAGTTATGTATTCGCGTAAAGAAAACAACAACAAAAAAATCCTTCTGAGATGTGCTAACAAATTTTCCGCTATATTTGAAGAATCAATTTTACCTTATGAATACCGTTTATTCAATAAGCAGCGCCCGTTGCTCCCTGAACTGTCGAAGAAGTCATTCAGTAACGACTACTTTCGATGCCTGGATGATGTAGACAGAGGCCCAAACGCCTTCATTTCCCAGGTAGCCTCGACGACTACACACACACGTAGGCCTACCAGGATTTCCAAACATAGAGAGCGACACAGCATTGAAGGTCGAAGCCTGTTCCGCCGAAATATTTGGTGGGCTGACTCACAGTGACGCGTTTTCGCGTATTTCTGGCTTGACGATGCATGCTTTATTAGGAAACAGCCTGTCTTTACATACATCTGCACTTTGCTCAAGGCATGCGCCGGGCTGGTGATAGAAATGCCTCCTAAGCCTGACACGACAGTAGCCGGAGTCATTTCCTCATCCACTTTCCCTTCTGGAGACGGTAGGTGAAGAAAACCCGAACGATCAGCCATGTAAACAGGTGTCACTTGCACAGAAAGTGGTTGCCTCGGCCATGGGTAATGAACCCATCTGTATCGGCGACAAACACGATATTTTGCTAATTTTTATTGATTTGTTCATCTCAAACTGTTTCAATCATTACTGAGATCCAGCTAGGTCTATATGATTTAAAGTCTGTATCGGCGACACATATGATTTCTAGGGGTAATTTTTATTAATTTATCCATCTTCCCTTGTCAGTATTTTGGTCACTGCTGAGATCCATTGAGGTCTATTTGATTTAAGCTGTGTATCGGTGACAAAAGCATACGATTTCTGGGGTATTCATTTATTCATTTGTCCATCTCCCCATGTCAATATTTTCGCCACTACTGAGATCGAGCTAGGTCTACTACGGGAACGTACTTTCCACCCCTCATAGTCAAACACACTGAACAGGAAACACACTGCATGCAAACACGGGCATGCGCGCTCGAGCTCGCGCGCGTGCGCGCGCGCACACACACACACGAACAAAGATATGCATTAGTGCATGAACACATGCGGTTTTCTTTCTTTCCTTCTTCTTTTGACGCACATACGGACGCTGTCTCTTGTTCTCAGTTAAGTACAAAAGCACATACGCGCACGCAAACCTTTCTCTCCTGTCCCCATCTCGTCTTACAGGGACGGCCCCAAAGGCCGTGGGAGGGTTTAGGGAGGTACCCTTAGCTAATTGTTGTCCAACAGGTGACAGGTACCGATCAGTCATGAGACATGCTAGCCCGCTCTGGGCTCGAGTCAACCGTGGGAACGTCTCAGACAAAGGTGGGGCGGGAAGGGGAAGAGAGTGAGAAAGGGGGAAGTGATGAAAACTAATGGGGAGGGGGGAGGCCTTAGGACCGCGTGACGTGCAGACCTGGTTGGACAATACATATTTGTTCGGATTCTTGTGGGCATGCATTTCATGCAGTTTTTTAAAAATCTTCCTTCGGTTCCACGACTTTCAAGACATGAAAATATCCAGTGTAAGTCTAACAGTCAATTGTTTTGGGCCTTCATACAATAAAAATGAGCAATATAAAAATTTATGTTCTGAGGTCAGTCAGTCACCTTTTCAATAAAATACTCAGACACAAATTCACACTATTGATAGATACAAATAAAATTTCAGAAAGATGCATGCTAATATTATTATGACGTTGTCTGCAGAAACAACTCACGCATAAAAACAACAAAACGTAATTAATGTTACAGTTATAAAGGCTGTGATGGTCGCGAAGATGATTAGCGACAATGATTGTTGTTGCTGCTGTTGTTGTCGTTGTTGTGGTGGGATGATGATGATGATGATGATGATGATGATGATGATGATGATGATGATGATGATGATGATGATGATGATGATGATGATGATGGCAGCGGCGGCGACAACGTCAGCAAAGGTATCAGTGGGTTGACGATCTGCGTAACTAAATCCAGCAGCTGGTGACAACAATGACAACGTTAAGGTTAAAAGTTCACCACAAGTCAAACACACTGTCCAGGACAAACGAATCCAGGTCTTTTTTCGAGTCGCCCGGTGCAACGAGAATCTCCGGAGATTCCTGCACAGTCCGCGAGAGACGAGAATGCATCAATCACTGGAAGAACATCTTCAGCATCGCAGCTTAACAGGGCAAATAATGGTTGAGCCCTCGCCGACACTTAGTAAAGCTCGGGCAAAATTTCCGGCAGGGGGCACGGCGATCTTAATTACCTTAATAAATTACTGGCCAACAAGACGCCTCTGACATCATCTTCCACAGGGTCTGGTCAGCACGAGGACAGCACGAGGACGCTTTTCGTGACTCCGATATCCATCGCGAGAACCATTATTCCCAGCTGACAGATCTGCCCAGTCGCCATTTTCATCCGGGCTCAGAAAGGATGCGGATGATTATCGCTCACGCTGTAACGACCTCGCAACGAGAGGAGAACCCCTAGCTCGACGTTGCAATTTCCTAAAGCCGTTTAGACTGCGACCAGAGGCTGGCAGAGGTGATCGTGGCTCTGCCTGTGAGTCTCCTGATGAGGTGCCTGGGTCTAGTCCATCAAGGCCGCCCGAGGATGTTTGCACGAGCAGATTTCTGGTGAGCTGCAGGGATTCACGGAGGGTGTTCTCAGGTTCTGGAAGATGGATGTTAAAGAATTACTTCTGTAGCACCTTTCTTTTGTTAATAGATCGCGACTTCTCTCTCTCTCTCTCTCTCTCTCTCTCTTTCTTTCTGAAACAATTCTTCCTGTATGTAGGCTATACTTTTTTCTTTCAAGCTTTGTCTTGTTTTCTTTCTTTCATCGTTTCCTTGCGTTCTTTTTCATCCATTTATTTTATTTATTTCTCCTTGTTTATCCCTTTCCCCCATTTTCTTCTTTCCTCATTTTCTTTCTTCTTTTTTGGTCACTGATGACCACTAAGAAAAAAAATCGAGAAGTATTTCAAACAAGGCGGAGAGAACACACACACGCACCCACACGCACGCACGCACGCACGCACCGAGGTGTTGGATTAAATAATTTTAATCAATAGTACAATATTGCACTGCGACATTAGTTGAAGAGAAAAAAATCCGTAAGCAATTATATTACTTATTTTGGTTGTTGTTATCAGTAGAGTAGGAAGCCTGCAGTGGTGCATGTGTACATGGGAGACAATGGTGATGGGAAAAACTGTTAACAGCTTACCGTTAAAGACAAGAAATTGTGAATAGATCGCGACTAATAATTAAAAAAAATCTTTTCCATAAATCTAAAGCTGTATGTTCTAAGCGTCCTGATAATCTGAGCAGAGTAGTTGAATGATGTGCGTCCACACATACACACGGAACTTTATTGCACCGTCCGGACAAACGCCATTCTCAGGTCGTGTCGAATATGTAGAACTTTTGTGTAAACAAAAGACAAAAACCAAAAAATAAATAATTCAGACTACTGTAACTAAAAAGTAAAAAGAAAAGAAAAAGGAAAGTTTATTCTACCCATGACGCAACTTCCCTTTGAAGCTGTGGACTAGCTGCTCAGAAATCAAAAGAGTAATAGGTTTCCCGCTGCCATCTGCCCATTATCGGCCTACCTGCTTCCAAACTTCGGAAAGCCAGACTGCTCCTGTGGGTGAAGCAGGTGCCAAGTTGTATGCCTATCGGTATACTGAAAAGCGGCAGGTGTTGAAGGAAACGATGCCTCAGAGAGGCCGGAAGGAGGATGGAAGAGTGAGGGAGTGAGGGAATGAGTGCTAGTGTTTACGCCGTGTCAGCAGCGAAGGGTATACCACGGCGGTACAAGAGGATACAGCACAGCGGTACCTAGGGCGGAGGGGAGGAAATAAGGTAAAGATTAATCTCGGTAGAAGAAAGTATCTTGGGTTTAGAATGCAGTTTTTATTTCAACGTCCTGCCTTTGTCTTTATAGTCTGAAGCATAAAATTAAAGACAATTTAAAATGACAAATCAAAATAGGCTTCATAGAGGCCATACAAGGCTCAATTGTTCAAGAGGATGGGGAGACAAGAGGATGGGGAAATAACTGAGTGGGGGATGAAAAAAAATTCAACAAAGATTTATTAATTTTTTGAAGTCTAATCACTACTGACTGTACAAGAACGCCTTTTCCTGCAACAACGGTCTAACAGTGCTCATTCGTCATCATCGGAAATAGAATAGTCTTCTTAGCTTCAGGGCCCCATAAACTCCCATCAGAACCTTGAGCAAAGAAAATTAATTTCAAACACCCTCACCCCCACCCCCATTCTTTCTAATTCGAATCGCTCCTCCCATTCCGTCCACCCTCCTCAGCAGCAGCGTTGTCTGTTGATGGCACCACGAATATTAAAAATAATAGTTTCCGGGATGCGTCTAGAGACTACAGCGTAAAACAGAGCCGTTTATCTCTGTTGGGTGGTTAAGCACCGCCTAGTAAGCTGACTTGAGAACGATGTACGATTCTCTCTCATCGGTGCCGACACGACGTGAACACAGCCTTTGACACGACGTCCGGATGTTAACCGTATGTAACGAGCTTGCAGTCAGGCTGCTTGCACTAAGGAATCTACGGCACCTGTTTTGCCCGCCCCAGCAGCTCCGCACTGCAAAGAGTTAATTGCCGTATTATTTCTGCGACAGCACCGACGCAGAACAGTCTCCCAGCCAGAAGAGCTAGCTGTCAGTAAAATGATGATTGCTGTCCGCGCTTTTGTTTCTCTTGCCGCCTCTGCAGCCCCCTTCCTTGCTTCTCGTTCACTTTCATCGCAGTGGATTCTCATCGTCAGAACAGATCCGTGGTCTGGACGTCTGTAACGACCGTTGTTCTGGAGTCATCGTCAGCTGCGAACGTTGATCAGATAAATCAAGAAAGTCTTCATTTAGTTGATCTTTGAGGCTGTTTGCTTGTTAAATAAGCGACGCCTATCCTGTCCTTTGAGTTACGGGCCTTGATCTCTCCATTTGGAAAGGGTGGGAAACTAGCAACTGGGATTTATTAACCAATGAGTACAATTAAATAATTGAAAAGGACGTGCTTGACTTTAAGGACATCCGCCTATATAATACAGTATAGCTTACACACACCCACGTTCAAGCTTGCATACATTCAAATGTATCTACACGTGCACTCAAGGATTCAGTGATATATGTGCACTGGCCCATGCACGTTACAGCGAACTGATTCACAAATACATGTAAAGGGGCGTCTTAATCTGCCACAGGGACACAGGGGCACACTGCCACAGAGGCATAGCTATGTCGTCACACCTTCGAATGTGATGGCTTCGCAAAGTCTTTCCAAACTGTTTCATGTCTTAACTGCGCATGTCTGTGTCCAGCCGAGTTTACGAAGATAGGGTAGTGTTATCAGTTAGAGAGAAAATTGCTTTAGCTGGTGCAGTTGTAGTGCTATCATTCATGAAGAAATAAAAGCGTGAGAATACGACTGGTAATCCCACTGTACGTCCTGGCAAGAAAGCAATTTATATGCTGACCCATATTAAACAAAAAATAGTGAAAGGTGTTAATTATAGTGAAACACCAACTACGTTTACATACGATACCCGTACACGGCACTGACAATAACGAAACAGCAAAATATTTATATTTGAAAAACAGTTTGAAATGCTACTTTCCCCCAGTTCAACCAATTTGATTTACGTATATTTTGAAACTCATATATTTACATTTATAAATCAAGTTAATCACAGCGTCAGTTCTTCGGCCTCGAAATTGAAGCCCTTCGCATTTCTTCAGACTGGTTCGATTAATTAAAGCACGCTCTCCACATGGATAGATGCGTTATTTCATAGATCTCTGAACATATTTCCTAATAAATGTTATTAGGAATGTTTCAAAATGTATGATTCAGTTGTTTGACAGACGCGTTCGTATTCACTGTGACCTCCTCCCTGACCTCATCCTTGACTATCTGCCCTTACATAATTATCTGGGTCAACCAGTCATATTGAAGCAATGACCTAGCGGTCAGGGACTCGGGTCAGCGCGTGGATCCCAGTGGCACGGGGTCCAAGGTGTGCCCGAAACAGCTGTGTTACTGTGGACTTAATAGCAACTACTCCCGGAAATGCTGTGACCGTCACAGCATCGAAGGGTCTTAGCAGCAAATATTCCACGGACGGCACTTAACAGAGGGCTAGCGTAGGGAGACAAGACAGACAATAGTTGAAAATCCGAGAAAACGAAATCAGAGGCGAAATCAATTTTTTTTTCTCTTATGCCGTAGGGAATGTTGCACTTTGTCAAGCGAACTCTCGCAAGAATGAAGAACATGTACATGGACTTGACAACGTATAGACCATACTGCTTTGACCTCAAGTGACTTTTGAAGAAAAAAAAGTTTTTAAAAAATCGCTCGAGTGTGCTTCACTTGTCCACTCTCTTCTAGGCCTTTCTTAACTAGAGAAAGAAGGCATGCCTCCTAGCATATACACGGTCACCTTCGGCAAACTACGACATACCTTCGTCCGGTTAAGAAGCCCTTAAACAAACCAAAAACATGTGCAGAGATACTGGAAAATGTAAATATTAGTTATGAGTGCTTTTAACACCGTCTACCGTTTTTCAGGTAAAATTTGTACGCGTCACGAAGTGACTAAGGAGAGATTCTGCATAGGTAAAAGTCATGAACATACAGGCATACAGGCATACAGGCATGCAGGCACTAGATCTTGGAAATGCGTGGGAAGGGCTAGTTTATTTATGCACGGAACCCGGCCTCTTTTTGACTGTGCGCCATGACTTAGTTGCATATACAGCGGCAGGAAGAATGCGTTGCGACAGCGGTTACAGTAGCAAAAAACCCTCCATCAGTGGCAACAACGACACCACGCGGCCGCCAGCGCTACCCCCATAGGCAGGAGCAACACGAGCAACGCCAACAACACTAATAACTGCCAGCAACAATAAGGAGCAGCCCCCACAGATACCTTCTAAAAGTGGGGCTAGCTCAGTTGGTAGAGCTGCGGACTAGCAGATGGAAGGTTGCCCAAGGATTATTTCCTGGAGTTGAACATTGTGCAAACTCCATCTGGCCATTTCCCCGAACATTAAACTGCCTGTCCGCACTGACCATCTTACTGCAGTTATCAGTCTGGTGGTTCTTTCAGTGCATAGTTTAGTAATAGGGCCCCATCCCCCATAGTGTGAAATCACCGCGAGGTTGAAGCACTGTCCCTCTAAATAACCACCACCACCTTCTAAAACTGACACTGGTTGTAACGCTGTGGAAGTCGACCAAGACAAAAATTCCCCTGTTGATCAAAGACAGAGAAACGACAACTCATTTGCTTGTACAGTATAACAATAGGCTCTTAGGGACTGCAGCCAAGCAGAGACAAAAATTAGCAAACAATCCTAGAATCATCCTCCCTCCCACCAAAGAAGAAGCTCCATTAAGCACCATCCCCTAAAAACGAGGCCAGAGCGACAGTACTCATGTGCCTTTTGTCGGAATCGTTTTATTCTTGAAGCACTTTTGCTCGAGAGCAGTTATGGTTTGCAACAGCATTTGACACTTCTGAAGAAGGTCGCGCCAGCCGGTGGGCAGCGCTTATCTTTCCCAAGGGAGGTAATTCTAATCGACGATACCTTCGCCTTAGTGGCCTCCCCCCGTTAGGCATCGGGAGAGTGCAATAAGGACCGCTGGGACTGTCTAGACATGGGTAGCGACAAGCAGACTTCCCTGCGGATATCCTGCAGACGACGATGAATCTTTTGTGCATCTGCTACAGAGCAGCACTAAGAATTGCTGCAAAAACGAGGTAGCTTTTACCTGTGAAGCAGAAAGCTTTTATATACTTAGGTGTTTTGCTTTATTAAAGAATTTTTTGGTCAAGTTTCTTCCAAAGTCTTTCTTTCTTTCTTTCTTTCTTTCTTTCTTTCTTTCTTTCTTTCTTTCTTTCTTTCTTTGTGCATTTGTCATTTATTAGCCAAGAATAAAATATGTCATAACAATTGGCACTGCTAAATATTATTTCAATGCTTAAATTAGTAGCTGCACGCGTGCACAATAAGCTGTATGCATTTTAAGGCCACTTCTGCGTCAAATAGGTCTTTAAAAATGCAAAACTTATAATCTAACGTAAAGAAAGTAACATTTAAACAACTTAATCTATACCTTTTTTAATGACGACGAGAATATTTGTAATGCAGGTTACTGTTTTTGATTTGCCTTCCTTTAATTCAGCCTATACGGCAGTTCTTTATCCAAGTTCGCACTTTAAAAAATCCTCACCATCTCACCCTCCCCTCCCCCGTAAAGTGCTCGTTGTCAAATAGTGTCAGACACCAAATGCACGGCCCTACCCGACGGAGACGCAGAGGGCATGCGTGCTGCTAGCTTGAATCGTCTGCATCCTGAACACCCTGCCTTATCGATACCTCAGCATCTGCAACACAAATCCACCCATCATGCCTCCATCTGGCACGTGCCCGCATGGAGATGCTCTGGACCCCCCACTCCACCCCCGGCCCATTTCGGCTCATCTGGACCCACCCAAGAGGGGCGGGTGTAGCTTCAAAGAGGCCCCCGGGTGACCTGTCGCACCCGATTTGATGGCGTCCAAGGTGTGAAAGGCACCGAGACAAGACAATGAAGTCTCGGCAGTCGAGTCGGACGAGAGACTGGGGGTCCGAGCGGGCGCTGAACCCAGGCCGTGATGCGTGCGTGTTGGATAGTCTGTCTGGCATTGTATCACTGTTTGGTCAACAAATACCTTTACTGTCGCTCAAATGCTGAAACTCTGACGGCTTTGCCACTGACCTATCGGGGATTCACTTTTTCTCTTTTTTTGGGGGGTGGGGGTGGGGGTCTTCGTTCGCCACCCTGCCCTTGTTTTTGCCTCTGTACTTTTTATTTTTCTTTCGTCGATCTTTCTCTCCCTCTCACTCTTTCTCTCGGAAAGAAGCGAATAGATCTTTAATATATTTATGCATAAACATTTAAAACATTTTTACGAAGTTCTTTTGCTTCAAATTGTCAAACTGTTGCTTTTGTTCATTTGTTCATTTGTGACATTTTTCTAAAGAGAACGCCTGTGTTTAATACCTGAACTTTTCAAACTGAAAAAAGGATTGTTCGGATTTTAAAATCAAATTCTATCAACATAGAAACCTATAGACACGTACATCAGCCTCCAGCTCTCCTCACCCCCCCCCCCCTCAAGCACTTATGGATTATTTCTCACAGAAGTCACATGATCTGTAAACATTTTAGCGTCTGCGTATCAACTGGATAATGTGATGGAGTAGTGAGGATGAGGGGAGGTTGAATTAATTTTTTTGGATGGGTTGGGGGGTCTAGAAAGGGAGACGATAGAATCTGTCTACCAAGATTGTGTTAAGATACTGTGCACTGAGCTCGCATCGTCCTCTTAATTCCCTGTGACTCATCTGGTCTGGAGACCTCCACAGCTGCAGAGGGATTCTCGCTGAATCGCTGACGTTGACTTGCTGGTCAGTCCTGTATTGAAAAGCTCCAGACGTCAGCGAGACAAAAAAAAAGTCCAGTGAAGAAAGGACAAAGTCCCATATGAAGAACGACCCGACCCCCATCCCCACCTCACCCCCCAAAAGACACATGCAGGTCCCAAACCTGACATATCGGCCTTCATGGGTGAGCAAACACGACTGTGCACCAGGAAAGGTTACTTTACCGAAATCTATGTATCGAGAGAGCTCCGTTTGGATAATTTTACGGTTGGGTAAACGCCTGTAGCGGAGCTTACGATTTTGCTGTTTCGAGCGTCTCTCTAGTGGTCGATATTTTCCTGTTTCCAACGCTCACGTTGTCTTCAAACTCAATGGTGCTTCCATCGTCGAAAAGTCCGTGTCTTACTGCATGGGACAACACCGCCTCTCTCGGGTCACAGTAGATCAACCACACATTGATCGGCGAACTGAGACGTACTTTCGTCTGGTTAAGAACTGCAAATACTCCGTCTGAGCAGGTGTACACTTAAGAGATTGTAAATAATACCCTATACTGCTTTATGCGACATTTCCAAGTAAAGGAGAATAAGTACTGCAAGTTAACCATTCGCACCAAACCGCGACTTGACAATTTTTCTCAACAACGTCCCGTCAGTGTGGATATAGAGAGCAACTAAATTATTTATTTACTTCAACCAATTGTCAAAAAAACAAAAATGTATTGTCAATACGGATTGTTTGGCCGAAAGAATAATAAAAGCTTCCAGAAAAAAATACAGTGTGAACCAGAACCAGAATGGGAACAAGAGCAATAACTTCCAGAAAAAAATACAGTATGAACCAGAACCAGTACAGGTACACGAACAAGAACACAAACTTCCAGAAAAAATACAGTATGAACCAGAACAGGAACACGAACAAAAACACGAACTTCCAGAAAAATACAGTATGAACCAGAACCAGAACAAGAACAAGAACTTCGAAAAAAATACAGTATGAATCAGAACAGGAACAAGAACAAAAAATGAGCGGGAACAAGAAAGAGAACGAAAAGAACAACAAAAAGGGAAATAATAACAAGAACAAGACCGAAAAAAATATATTTAAAAAAACAGATATGCACGCACAAACTAAAAGAAAGTAGACAACGAGACAGACAAAAGCTATATAGGAAGGAGAAACTACAGTTGGCTTTGGCACTGGTGTATAAATGATCTCACCTGCCGCCTCGTTCGTTTCAAAAATGACTAGCATTTGCTGGACGCGATCTGAGCTCACACCAGCGCGCCGTCTTGTTGCAAACCATAGGCAGTGGGCTGCTGCATCGATTAAGAATTACAGTTATTAGAGACAAGCTGTTTAATCTCCTGTATTCTAATACAATTTATGCTGAGTGTCAACCCAACAACCCTATCACCCTGTTTTTTTCTTTCTTGCTCTTTACGGGGAAATCTGTTTGTGCCGATGTTCACCGACGGGCGATGGGTATCAAAACTCATGCAAATAACTACCTCGAAGGTAACTCTCAGGTACGAAAAACAAAAATCGAACGGAACGTGAATTTTATACAGCCAAATTATAAAGACATTGCCGGGTTCGTTAATGTAGATTATCCGCTTGGTGTAATATTCTGCATCTTAAGAAACGCTAAAGAGTGAATAGGCAATGGAGAGGAAACGCACATTGTCAGAAGCCGATCATAAATTATCGACGTTCTTTCATGCTGAGTGCCGTTGAAATAGGGAGGCACGCATTTTGCTTGGCATTAGAATTGGATCTAAATGCTAAATAATGGCTAGGCTGGTGGTGGCAGAATCACCTTGTATTTCCTTTATATCGTTGCACCACTCTGCAGAATGGTAGACCAGGTATGGTTTCGAAGAAAATTCAGGTAGCTATGATTGCATCTCAGAAAAGGGGATGAAAATGTATCTTTTTCTTGCTCCCTCTCCTGTCATTCCCACTCATATAACGTGATTTGTTGAATCGTCACGTGAAAAGGACGTGCACAATTATCATTTAATTTTAATCGTGTGATAATTGCCATCTGTTTCCTTCGGAAAAAAAGTGGAAGCTGTGACCACACACTGAGCATTTTAGCAAACAAGTTGCCGGGAAGGTGGCAGTAGCTGCAGCGCTCGCAATCCATTATTGAATGACCGTTGGCGGGTAGCATCAAAGATCGTGGGTTATTCTTGTTACAGTTTGCGCCGAGCTTTCTTTACGCTGCTACTTTCCAACCGATCATGAATAAATAAATAAAAGTCACTGGAACACTATTACCAGATAAGGAGATTTTTTCAGCATGTTACCCTTCGAAGCACTCTGCCCAGTGCGAATCTTCGCTGCTCGGTGCGGAACAAAGATCGCACCGTATCGCCCCACACCTGTTTGGCGCTTTGCAACAAAGACTCAGGTGCCAAAGGTATGCGTCAGTGTCTTTGATCTTTACCTGCTCAGTTTTTCAAAGACTGCGCCAATATAGGACTGGGTACCTTTAAAAGACATGGTCACACAGATAAAGTTCTTTGGGATTGTTTTTAAAGTCCTAGGTATGCAGCAACAGCGTGCACAGTGTGACAACAAACCAAGGCAGAAGAGAATAGAGCAGAAGAGAAGAGAAGAGAAGAGAACAGAAGAGAACAGAACAGAACAGAACAGAACAGAACAGAACAGAACAGAACAGAGCAGAGCAGAGCAGAAGGCTGAATTTTTAAAGCTGTCGTGTTATGGTACTTTTACACCAACTAAAGCTTTACCAAAAACAAAAAGGAATTGTGTTTGAATGTATGGGTATATTGCTATTTGCACACACACAGGTGCGCTCGCACACACACACACACATAGGAGGAAAGGCAAGTGGCTCATGTGTGTCTGTGGGGGTGATAGGAGGTAGATACATACCCATGCATAAGATTATATATTACTGATTATTACCACTTTTGGCGCTAGAGGATACACTTGAACGTCGCTGAAAATCTCCTCCTACTGTCTGCAGCCCGCCTTTCTGACAGCCTGTCTGTCTGCCTGTCCGTTCATTGACAGCCTGTCTGCCTGTTCGTTCATTAGTCTTCTACCGAGCTTAACGGTCTGGGGATTTTTTTGTTCCTGGATTTTTTTTTTTGAGAAATCTTTGTGCTCGTGCAGATTTTACGCACATACTTGTCACTCGGATGGAAAACACGTGAAAAGGCGAACAACTTTCCCTTCCATTCAACGAACACCTACCCAAAACGTATCTGCTGACTAGCCTGCCAAAATCCTGTCGAATTTTCGAACTCAAGCGCACTCGAATGTTGACAGTAGCCTCCCCTAGATAGCCAGCGGCCACTATTGTTTAGGACGTGGGGGGCGCTAGCGTAGTCTAGACTGAAGCCGTGTCGTGTCGCGCGCCGGCTGAAGAAGGACGACAACCTTGGAAGGAAATGTCAGTCATGTGGACAGTGCTTTGTTCATTCAGCTTGAACCTTTCTTCTTCCGTAATGAAATGACTGTCTTGGAGAAAGCTCAGTGCCAGGTAACTGAACACAGGGTCTAACCCTGTGGGTTTAGAGAGAGAGAGAGAGAGGAGTAGAGTTGCTTGCCTTTAGCTTGGTGTGAACTGAATGGACAGACAACGATCACTTCTATTACAGATCACTGGATCCATCCAGATGATGCTCGCGCATATAAGCGCACGCACGTACGCACACAACAAAGAGTTGTTATTTCTACGTGTCCCGCGTAAATGTACCAAAGATTCATGATATCTCACACTACTTACAACGTATGCGCGCACACACGCGTTAATAAAAAATACTAGCGTGCACACAACCATGTACGTACGCGCTCACACTTCCGTCACTATATTAAAAAGTACTGACCGAGTGTGTTCACCGGCACTATTCCCTTTCCCGCACGTGCTGGACAGTCGAGTTTTGCGTGTTCATGTGCTCTCCATTATCCCTTGCAGAATCAAGACGCGTGCTGTGACGCCAGAAGACACTGTCTAGTGTCGCTTGTATGTCACAGGTGACGCTTGTAGGACGGACCAGACCAGAGCTGGTTCCCGTTGAAATACACGGATTAGCAGCAACAAAGCGCAGCGATTCACGCCCTAACAACTACTCCAGTCATGATTTGAGAACTGGCTCCGTATGCAAGAAAACTGAATGGCTGACCTGTTCCTGTGATGGCGAATATTCTTAAATAAGTTCCTAGAATTTCGATGCATGAAAACCAAACCCCCCTTTTTTCCCATCAGGAACAGCAGAAGAGAAAAGAGAAAAGAAAA
>SMGT01001153.1:401943-427226 GCA_004794575.1 Lanistes nyassanus | reverse complement strand
GGGGGTGGAAAGGGGTGGAAAACCAAGCAGGCACCCTGGCAAGGAAGTCAGTGGCGACCAGACACATGCAGTTGTTTTGCTCATCAAAACCCAGAACAGCGGGGCCGGGACAATAAAATCCTCACTTATCGCCGGCACGCCGTCATGCTTTCCCTGCCCGCCCGCGAGGCCAGATGTAAACAAAAGCCTGCAATCGACCATGATCGCTTGCATCTCGCCAAGCAGCACCTGTATCTGTCTGTCTAGGGTGCACGCACTTTGATTTGCGGTTGCCATGGAAGCTAGGTGCGTATCTACCAGGGTTTCGCATCTCCTAACACGAGAGCTCCGTTCAAGTGCCCCCACCCCCACCCCACCCCATCTGTCTTCTTCAGTTTCTCCCTACCTCGAACTCCCAGGTTTCTTTAAGATCTCGGCACTGTTCGAGAATTTCAAACTCTGACATTGCGCTAGCAGATGCATGGTAAAGAGGAAAACAAAAAAAGATCGCTTCAAAAAAAAAAAAAAACCCGAAGAAAGTGCCACGAAAAGTACAAACCAAAAGTTCAAACGAAAAGAAAAATCGTTGAACCTCAAACCGCAACAGGTACCTAAATATTTAACAACTTACTACGCCCGACTGGCTAAATAAATAATTAACGCGTGTGGCTACGTTAGTTCGTAGCAGGAAATTAATACTTCTGTGTAAAAATAATCAAGAATTTGCGAAAGTCAGCAGGGGTTCCGTCTCGCGATAACGTTGATACATCATGTACATTTCTGTCGCCATTTTGGTCTCCTTATCTGATGACCGGAACACTTCCGCTGTGCCATCGAGATACGGCAAGGGAAGACAGAACGAAGCAGACGGAGGAGAGGAGGTGGGGTACCAGGGGTAGGGTACGCATGCGCGATACGATCCTGCTCAGCCAGTAAGTGGTTATCTGAGGCCGACAAGGTTTTTCTGTTTGTCGCGATCCTGACAGGCAAACAAAATGCATCGACACAGGGGCTCCAAGTGGCAGACCAGACGAGGGGGAGATGGGCCATGGCCGCCTGAGGGTAGGAGGAGACGAAAAGGGGAAAGGTAGGGGGAAAATAAGGGGGATAGGACTTTGCACAAGAAATGTGCGTGTATGGATGTCTGAGAACCGGCGTTAATAAAGTGATAGATCGACTCTCCGTTGCCCTTTTCTCTATAAATAGTTGTGTGGGTCTATTTTCTCGTTTTTATGCACGTACACTAGTATAGTTGTTATCATATCAGACTAATAATAAATCAGAAAAAATGGCATATCCAAAGTTAGCATACTCACACACACACACACATAGAAAGAGAGAAACAGAAAGAAAGAGACAACGACCTACCCCCCTCCTCCCACACACACACACACATACACACACAAGCACGCATGCACGAAGATCACACACACGCACGCACGCACGCACGCGCGCGCGAACGTGGAGGGTGGGTGAGAGAGGTATACGTTACTTTTTTCGTTTCAGCTTTAAAATGTTTGTAGAATTTGAGTTCCGTGGCCGTTTCGTGGTTAATAACATGATTTAATCTACAGGTGCATTAAGTTTTAGACTAAATGTGTATTTTCAGATCCCAACAAGGTACGTCAGCATACGGGTATGTCTAGCGCTGCCAGTACCTTGTTGGGATTGTCCATTGACGATTTTATAGCGCTCTGTTCTCATTTGTTCTTTGTTAAGTGTATTTTCAGAATAAGTAATTACTTCTGAACTAAGAAGTTGAAATATTAGGCAAGAAGGTTGTGATTTGTGAAAGTGAAATTCATCGCACACTCTGTCAGCCTGACGATCATTCTACACTGTGGCATGCTGTTTCTCTACGAGCATGTCATGGCGACAACATGGGATCTGGCGTCCAAGGAGAATTTGACTTCCCAAACAAGGTTGTTGCAATATTTATCATTAGTACATAAGACCACACACACATATTTTTAAGCACAGAAAACATTCAGAAACTTAACCTGACTATACTGCCACACCTGCCCTACATCTCAGATCGTTTCATTACCAAGAAAGAAACATTTTAAGTGTTATTGCCAGCTAACTGTCCAGATGATTCTGCCTAGAGGGCTATGCACGGAGCACGAGGACGTGTCATGACTTTGAAAACTGTGCCTCTGCAATTAACGCCAGGCAAAAAAGTTTCAACTGTGATGCAAGGGGAAGATGCGAGACACTGATTGATGCTGACGTTGTGTGCAAAACAGGAAAGTGATCGCTGAATTTACTGATCTTATCAGCCCTAACGCTGATCTAAAATGTGTTTTATGCACAGGACACGCGCGTATATCGCGTAAATGTCCCAAATCGCAAGTGTTTTCGCACACTATAAGAATATTTCTGGTCGAGCCAGTAGCACAGATGGATGTCTTTGGCAGCTGTCTATGAATATTCAGTGTGGAAATTGTAGCCATGCAAGGGACCACTAATATTGTATTTTTTTGGTGCCCTTGAACGAACGATCGAATGAACGAACGAACGAAGGAACGAACGAACGAAGGAAGGAAATCAAAAGAAAACAAAGAAAAAGACAAAAAAGACAAAAAATTAAAGAAGAAAGTAACGCTCATGACGGATCCGAAAAACAAGCAAACTGTTTGCAAGAACAAGCCGGCTGCCATGTTTCAACATATTGCACTCGATGTTCGCAATGATTCAAATTCAGAAAAGAATAAAAATGCCCTGGCAGTTCCGTCCGCACCTCTCGCCTGCTACTGCCACTGTCGGGCAGTCCCCTACCGAGAGACTGATGCGAGATGGGGAGCCGGAATGTGGCACGGTGATAACGCTAAACTCTTCCACTAGTTTCCTCGCCACCCGACCCGGATCCAGTTCCAGGCTATGCGCGGTGTGACCCGCTCGGGGAACGGGGTAAATAAGTGTAGCATTGGGTGGGGGTGGGTGGGACTTAAGGAAGGGAGAACCTTATCGTTTGAAAACTAGACCGAAGACAGAAAATTAGAAAGGAAGATCAATCGAATTGCAGGAAGCTCTGGCAGTTCTATAGAGGCAATAAATAAATAAATGTGTTATCGTGACATATTGATGAGGTTTTCCAGTTTAGGGTCTCTGGTAACGATCTGTACATCATGCACGGTGACACGAGAAGTACTTGAGACAGGCCAAGACTGATTCAGTCCAATCAACCTGAGAAGACACTTGCGAAGTCGTTCCTGAAACAGACTATGGTTTGTGTGTGTGTGTGTGTGTTTTAAGAAAAGCTTCATATACATTGCACAATATAATTTGTATCTAGCGTAACATAAGCTATATTTGTATAAATTATATCATTGTTTCCTTTTTTCTGGCACTCAAATTTATCTTGACCTTGATAGATGGTAGGGTGTAAGCGGTGTTAGAACGATAACAGCCGACACGAATAAAGCAATTAAAGAGGTTAAAAAAATGAGTAGGAGGAAGGCGAGAGAGGGCATCCAGATTCCAGTCTCGCGACAACCTGCCTAGCGAGATAAAAGGAAAGCAAATGAATGTGACACAGCGATATGGAAAACATCTTCCCACATTAACACGAAACTGTAGTTCATAACAAGTCCGAGAGCTGGCTGGATTCAGAATGACTTTAATGTATTCGCTGTTGTCCAAAATTAGCTCCCTCACGATTGCAAGGTCAACAATTGTATTCGCTGTTCATTTCATAAGGAACTTTTTTCAAAGCGGTCACCAGCAGCTTGTGATGACTTTGAAAACAACTTTCTACGCCATCTCTCCGAATATGAGATATTGTGTTGTTGTTGTTGTTGTTGTTGTTGTTGTTGTTGTTGTTGTAGCAGCAAACTCTGTTCGGAAGAGCAACACTACTGTAACCGCTGAAGCATTCAGTACCCGACAAGCAAGAAAACCGTTGATGCACCTTTTTTTTAAACCTGCTTGAACGACGACGACGACGACGATGATGATGATGGCAACGACGACGACGACGATGAGTTGCATCTTGTCCATGTGCTCTTGTACAGTCGAGCAAAGGTGTCCAGATATTTTATGGTGTGTGTGTGGGGGGGTGGGGGTGGTGGTGCGGAGGGAGGGTATAACAGGTTTCTCCGAGCCTCGGTCAAGGTCTGGCCCGTGTCCGTCTCCTTGGCGTGACTATCAGGTTTCGGATTAAACAACGTTGTTTTTCGTCCGTTGGGTTCACGATGGGGCTCGAGATCCCCACAGCGTAACAACGACGCCCTTATAGACCTCAACATGAGAACTATAAGAGCCCTAACACACACACACACACACACACGCACCCTCACACACACACACTGCGGTGTCACACGTCTTCCTTGCGTCTATAAATGTCACAGAAGTCCACTTCAATGAACCAGGGAGCCTCCATAGCTTGGTCAGCAGAGCTGCGGACTATCGTGTGGAACACTGATGGTTAGACTCTATCAGTGGCCAAGGATTATCTATATCCTGTAGTTAAACAATTTTTAACTATCCTGTAGTTAAACAATGAGTAACTATCCTGTAGTTAAACAATGAGTAACTATCCTGTAGTTAAACAATGAGTAACTATCCTGTAGTTAAACAATGAGTAACTATCCTGTAGTTAAACAATGACCGTATTACTCCAGCTGTCAATTGTGCCCCACCCCCACATCCCACCTCTACCTCCATCTCCCTAGTCCGAAATCAACACGAGATGGAAGCTGAAATTGCCCGTCTAGAAGGAGCCACAAATGGCTGTAAAATATCCCCCCACACGCGCGCGCGCACACACACTCACACAAATCAACCTGTTTGCTAATCGGTTAAAACCCAAATCCCCAAACCACCCCCCCTCTCCACTCCGAACAAATAACCTCAGAACATATTACTTCTACTTGTTACCTATTCTTTAACTTATTTCCCCGAATGTTTCCACTGGCTGAGTGAGAATGATTTCTTGCCTACATCATGCTGATGTAGGGTTCGTAATGACCTAGTACCTTTGGCAAATGATGTAAACGGTAAAAGCAAATGTGATTGTAAGCAATGACCCCAATCATGCAGTGAAAAACCTCTTTTGTTCATCAGCTGATGTCGCTGGATTTTTGTTTCCGTAGTGCGGGACAACTGTGCACGAACATAACTACAAACGTTCATTTTTGTACACTGAGATTTTAAATGGCCTTTTTTAAAATCGGTTTTTATGCTTCATTTTTGTTCTACAGCAGTACAGAAACGTTCTCCTTCCAAGTTCCCCCCTACTTGTTTTTAATTTAAAACGCTGCTGAGTGTTAAAACCTTTGGAGAAGGGGGTTTTGTGAACATTAAGAACGGTTGGAACAGTATTCCTAAGTACCTACCATTGCTACAGCCGATGACTTATTGTGACTCATCCTGCAACAAGGTAAGTGCTTTAATTCAAGACCGAAGTTCGCGTTTACCAGCAGGGATGCCAGCGTTTGTCTATGACCCCTTCTCACTCACAAACACCATTTCTTAAGCTTCTAGAGTAGCCAACCGCACACGAAAGCTACCCTACACTCCAGTAAATACTCCCATCATAGCATACGCTGCAGAGTTTAAAAAGTTCGCAAACGAACACTTCATGTGCTTATCATAAACTAACCCCCGCTATAACGACGTACGACAAAAACTTTTCCCCCTGTTGCTGCACGCGTTTTAGGGATTGGCACAATTAGACATCCATCATAAATCCTATCACGCTCTCTCAACACTTTAGACACCTGTCTCCGTGATCTCATTTGCACATGTTTATGCAATCGCCTCGCGCCGTCGACCAAAAATTTAGAAAAGGGTAATTTAACCACCACGAAGAACCTTGCCCAGGCCAGCTTTAGAGTCTGTTATCAGCTCTCTATGCCTCCCCCCTCAGTCCATTAACGACTCACAACTGCCAGGCGTTATGTTTGCACGTGCATTATTAGACCTCGACGGTCGACGTTTGATACGCTCAGCTTAAGTTTGCTCCAAAAAATGACAGAAGAGCATAAAATAATGTGGACATAAAATTCCCTTTTCTTGTCAGAAAAAATTTGTGGGTGGTCGGCACTTGCCAGCCGTAAGAAACAGAAACGAGGAAGGTGGGAAGCAGGGGTTGTAGGGGGGAAGGGGTGGGGGGCAGCGAGGAGATTGTGATTGTACATCACGTTACGGAAAGTGTAATACTTGCAAGTGTATGTGTTAGTTTGTGGGGGAAGGGGAATGAAAGACTAAAAACGGGAAGAGAGAGAGAGAGAAAGCGGATGGAAAGTGGCTTGAAAGGCATGGTGATTTATGTCTTGCTTAGAAGAGGGTTCTGACAGATGCAAACTTTATCTGAATTTGCCACCTCACTGTCGCTCCCTTTTTGTTTCTCTTCTCTCCAAATCTTCTTTCATTTTTTCACTCCCACCCCTCCTGAGACACACACACAGTGGGTAACATAGTGTTAATAACGTTTTACACTCCACTGTGTTAACACTCTATACTATTAGATTTCTATGGGACAGTGACCGACTGGTCCTAGTCTTTTGTGCATTTTCTTTCTCCCTCCTCTTTGTCTGTCTGTCTGTCTGTCTGTCTGTCCGTCTGTCTGTCTGTCTGTCTGTCTGTCTGTCTGTCTGTCTGTCTGTCTGTCTGTCTGTCTGTCTGTCTGTCTGTCTCGCTTGCTCGCTCTTTCTCTGTCATTCCCACCACTTCTTTTATCTCACACCTTTCATCTCTCCTTTTCTCGTTTTCTCTTTTTCGCTTTGATAACTTGACAACTGTAACCACTCTGTGGCTATATCCGTTACGAACTGTATTATTCTTACATGTCAATTTGTGATTGCCCCTTTAAAATTGGCCAAATCCCTATTCAATTAAAAAAAGTTCAAATTCAAGTTCAAGTTCTCTCTCTTCGCCGCAGTGAGTTCGCACATGTGCGAACAGACCCACATCTAATCCACTCAGGTCCTCCTACACGATAATTAATGCGCGATGTGAAACCCATATTAAAAATATTTAATCCCTACTTTTTATCTCGATTAAAATAAAACAATCCACCTCAGAGTAGTCTACATGATACAACTACATCCATAAACAACAGTCCATTTATGACAAATCGGTTTTTAAAATTATCATTTTAATATTTTTACTTTGTAACCAGTGGTTCAGACAGAAACTTTGGAGAGCGATATGCACGTAAAGTAAGACAAAAACAAAAGAACGATACAGCGCAGATTTGAAGACATTCATTTGAACGCATGCGCCAGACTCGATCTAAAACGAAATGGAATGCAGCTAAAAGGCTATAAACCTTGTCCTAAGTAACCTAACTCCTGACGCGCGGGATCATTGTTCATGATAAAGATGAGCGCATTTAAGAAAGAAAAGAAAAGAATAAAAAGACGACGCCCGCTGCTAAACGTTTCTAACCCTGATCACAGACGCGGTCAGTTGTCGTTCCTGATAGTAGAGTCATCGTCCGTGATAGGCCGACTCTGGTTGAAGCACGGGAGATAACCGCTGACATCTGTCCGACCGCAAGATGACACTGATAATCATTTACGACTGGCTAATGTCGAAGTGGTTCCAAGCAGCATGCAGGACTCTGACAGTTACAAAACGGTGCTGGAAACCTGCCTTACCGCCTTGTCTTATCGCCACGTCCCTGGTACTAGAAGTCGGATTTCTCTCCCCTGCTGTTCGAGGCCTCGCGATCAGCCATTTTGGACCACACTGTTACAAGTGATGGATTATCGTGCCGCCAGAATCTCTTCGCGAATACTTCGCGAGCTTTCGAGCCGCAAATTTGTGCAGTGTCTTAGATATTGAGACAAAACGTGTCATATCAATTTTGTATATACAGCAGGGTACTGAATACACGGGTTGTAAAACTGTTGTTACCTCTTTGTGCTCATGGTGATTCCATTCCGTGTCCTAAGGTTCCTGCAGCTCTGGTCTAGTAACACCGTGTAAAACTATGCCATGGATATTGTTTAGGTCTTTACCTCACCTCTTCCTCTTATTCCTTCTTTTCCTGCCTTTCTCTTTGACGTCTCTGTTCCTTTCACTCTCACGCGGTCTTTGTGTCTGCTATAAGAAGTCTATAACAGTCGACAAAGTCACACACACAGACGAACATCTAAGGGTGCACCCACCACATTATTGTTGTTATTATTACGGTTGTTATTGTTATTACTGTTGTTATTGTTATTACTGTTGTTATTGTTATTATTATTTTATATCATTGTCATCATGATAAGGATTTTTGGATACCACACAATCACACTCATAAAAGAGCTCGCTCACTGCGCTTTACAGTATACAAAGAAATATAATGCGTGATAATTAAAATAGTGTATAGACGTATACTTCTACCACAGTTTGATTAAAAACAACATAATCAAGAAATGAAAATACACATTTAGTTACACCAAAAGCGACACTAAACTGCAAATTCTAACACGTATAGAGGACAAGAAGTTCGTGTATGAAAAAGAACAAATCATTTTTTCATCAACCCATCTTCCATATCTCCTCAAATCCCCCGAATTGCCACGTCCATAGATTTTCTAATTGCCTAGCAAGAGAGAGAGAGAGAGAAAGAAAAGGCTTCTAGACATCACTTCACTTCCCCAAGGGACTCGTCTGTGTAGCTGGCTAGTTTATGCGACAAGTAACCAAAATGGCCACCTTTAACTCGCACGTCTGTGACACGTCGGAGGCCCCTAAAAAATGACAACACGGACAGGTAGTGGTCGAAACACCTGCGAACATGTAAAATGGAAAGCAGGTGGGGAATGAGACGTCGCTAGCAGTTCTTAGCCTCGTTAATTTTAGAAAAATAACATGCAATTTACGTGTTCTGGTGTAACTGTGCAGTAAATCTTTTTCCAAGGCAGCAGCAAAGCTTCTTGTTTGTTTAGAAACGCTGGCTAATGAATTACTGTTGTTTCCGGAGTAATTTTTTTTAAAGAGAAAGTTTGTTTTGCAAGCTAAGGAATTTTCAACTTTTCAATGAATTTAAAATGTTGACCTAGTTTAAAGACAAGCCACAGCAAAATGTCTTCTTTTCTTTTTTTTCGGTCTTTTTTCTTTCAAAATGTTCCCTTTTCTTTTTCTTTCTTTTTGTTTTTGTTTCGAGAAATTTATTATAGAGCTTTTTATTCTAAGTCTATATTTCGTGGTGGCATCTACCAATCATCGTAATACCGCTAGAAGACATTTCAACCGAGGTAATTGAAAGCATTTTTTGTAATTCAGATCGTGTTTGTTCTTATTCAATTCCTCTTATCTCTACTTTATTTATTTATATATATATATATATCTCCTGTTCTGCATCCACCGGCTTCTAAACTGCACGAATGCAGCACCTTGTCGAGTAAATCATCCTA
Source organism: Lanistes nyassanus (assembly GCA_004794575.1). NCBI lineage: Eukaryota > Metazoa > Mollusca > Gastropoda > Architaenioglossa > Ampullariidae > Lanistes > Lanistes nyassanus. The sequence goes on along the minus strand of SMGT01001153.1, from coordinate 417,894 downwards.
CTCGACTCTGTCCACCAGCCAAGGAGGCAAAAAGGTAGCAGCTTTGCTTGTCAGGAATTGTTGAACATCGCCCACAGAGTTGCTCTTCTCATCAAGGCCAAAGCCGTCGTTAACGCCAGAAGACGGGAAGAAGGCATTTCGTCCTTTCAGACGTGGACATGATGTAGACTAGTCTTGATAGCAGATTCTGGGTCGCTCCCGTTATTTTCTACCCATTCCAGCGACAGGTTTACGCGGGGCACAGAGAAGGGTTCTTGTGCTAACAGGGACCTGTAGATGTGCTGGGCATATCGTTTATGCTTGTGACAAGAGAAAGAGGGCTTCCATATGTTTTTAAAAGGAGGATTTAAAAAAATCTGCGTTCCTTTGTCATGAGACGTCGCAATAGATCACCCTGGTTGCTGATTAATCGGCAGTGCTAAAGATGGGGGTGGGGTGGGGGTGGGGTGAGGGGAGGGCTGAACGCGCACTGCATTTTTTTATGTAGTAAATTCAAAGGCTTTCAAAACTGCACAGCAGTCGAATTGGGCCCACAAACACAAAAACTTTTTTTCAACTAGTCTGGTGCGAACAGTCTTAAACACGGCCGTTAGTTACACTCCTACTTGTTTGGTCCCAGGAACTACTGATAGAACATTTTTAGGAAAGCATGCGCGCCTCTGTTTTAAATTCTAGCAGCATTTGAGGATCTCCTTTGCCACTGTGTCGTTTGTTATAGGAATATGTTACACCTGATTCTGCTAAGAAGGGACACAGATGGAGGTAAGGCTCTAGTGTCCTCTCCTCAGAGGTGTCCTGTCTTTGGAGAGGTACAGCTGCAGGACAGTCAAGAAAGAGCTAAAGGTGCCGTTCACACTAGCACACAAAACTCATCAAAAACAGGTTATTTTTGGTACTAATTGCGTCAAGACATTTATTAAGATTAGGCTGTATTTTAGTTTCAAGACATTCGATATAGGACATTATTATATGTATTGTCTCAAGACAGTCAAAATAAGACTGTTATCTGTATAGGCTGAAGACATTCAATAAAGGGTTGTATTACATCAAGACATTCAATATCTAGGGCTGTATTATATATAGTCTAAGACATTAACTCTGTCAGATACTTGGCTTGATGAGGAGGTGCTAGAAGCTAATTGTTCAGATTCATGTGAAAATTTTCCAAACAATAACAAATGAAGAGATGCGCAACTCACGCACTCTCCACAGCATACACAGACACTCACAAACAAAAGCACGCACACAGGAAGGCCATCCAGATGTCTCTCACCGAGGAAAAGTACATGCACTCTTTTAGAAAATAACCCTGTGTCAATCTTCCATTTCTTTTGCTTTGTTTCTTGTGTATTTAGGAGGCTGTGTAGAACCTTCCAACTCTTTCTGTATAACCACCCCTTTCACCACTATTTTTACTTTAGGATTGGAGGGGTCAGGTGCTTGCACACCCCTATGTACCCCTATGCGTATGCGAAAAATGTGTACGTGCGCGTGTGCTTATTTTATGTGTTGTTGTGTTTGCATTAAAAGAAATACAGGCGAAGTAGTTCTCAGAAACGTGTTCGCGGAACCTTCAGACAGCAGCAGACAGGTGCAAAATTTCTTGACTTGGCCACAGATTGTTACTTGTATTAAAAAATCCGAGACAAAAAAGAAACAACTAAAGACTTTTACGCACTTAGCAACCTATCTTTTTTGTTTAGACGAAGAAGCAGTAAAAACATGCGCCATAATCTACACGACGTATACGCTATTTCAGCCCAGACAAAGCAGATTTCTTTGGGGGATAACTTTCCTGCCAAGTTTCCCATATTTCTCAACCTTATACTTTACAAAGTTTCTTTGAGCTATGCATTACGATCGTGATTACACGAGACAAAAATGTTTCAGATGCAAGCTGTCAAATTTATTTCGAACACTGGTCCCTTGAGGTTCTATCGGAAACTTCGTGCGGCAGCTGATTATCGGAGGGGAAATAATCCAGGCTGGCTGCCTCTCGCACGGAGATCAAAAAGAAACACTTCGTTCTTTTAATTTTCCCCTTGCTTACAATGGACAGCTCAAACCATAACGCCACAAGCGCCGCCTGTGTTGTCTCGGTTCTGGCTCCAAACGCGATATTCTCACAGTGTCGCGGATTGTTAATAATAAACAGCCATACACGCATCTTTCATTCTCTGCTCACGGAAGTATCACTTATCGAGGAGATTAGATTATCAGGCTGTTGGACGGCGAAAGAACAGCTTCAAATGATTGCATGTAGAGGGACACGTGTTGCGTCTGGTTATCAGATAGCTAACTACAAGGGATACTTTTCGACTTGCGTCTGGCGGGGAGGCAAAAGGGAGACAATGACGGTATGTTTCCTGCCAGAATTTCCAATTATCCGATACAGACGTCCGCTGCGGCCTTCCTTGCAGAACCGTCGCCCTGTCTGCTACAACCTCGAACTGTTTGTGGCCGCCAGACCACAAGCACTGACTGTTTTTGTTCCTGGCTTCGATGGTCGAGATAGGACACAGCAACATATTGAAATCAGCCCCCGGCTGATGTCCAGGTTAGGCGAGATAGTAGGGTTTAACACACCGGCTGTCTTTCTCATCAGGTTCGACATAAGCGAACTTTTTTTAAAAATAGCGCCGCACGTAAAACCTGTCTTCCTCTCTTGTCCCACTCCTTCCCCCGTTTACTTTAAGTAGGGTCTCGATCAAAGCCGTTTGTCATACTGCAGACCTGCACCTAATTCCTTGTATTGCTTTGCTTTAAATTATTCCATCTGCTGGCGGATCCCATCTGTGTCAGGTTGCAGAAAAAGTGTTCAGTCATTGCCGTGCAACAGGAAGCCCCACACATTTCAGATGGCAAGTTCACCCAACCAAGTGCTGTTATGTGGGTTTCCGAAAAGAAAGTTCACGACACACAGACGTAATCATGATAATTGTGAAATACCCTTCAGAGCTGACTTCGACAGATCACTTGTTGCATGTCAAATTTGCATACACGTACTTCTACCTATCTATCCTGTCTGTTTGTGTGTGTGTGTGGGTGGAGAATGTAGAAATGAATGCAATATATCGTATTCAATGGATGCGAACGGGCTGTTGTCTACTTCCCACTTTCCAACCAACCAGCCTACCCACCCATCTGTGTTCATCTCCTGGCGGGAAGACAAAACGAGACAATGTAAGCATTATTTACCCATCCACGATACAGTTTTAGCATCGTGTTACTGCGCGAAACAAGTGACACTTGAAATAATAAAGTGTAAAAAAATCTCCTGTGAATAACTTTTTAAAGGTTTTTTTTTAATCTCTGGGATGAACTTTTTCACACGCTTACAAACATCTGGATCCTGGGTATGTGAACTTTTCGCACAGCCTCGTCAATCTTGTTCTAAATTTAGCTTAGCTCCGGAAAGTCTAGCAGAACGATAGCATTGTTTTGCGTCCAATGGCGACATTTTTCTCGGCACTGGCCGTGCAAGAAAGGCGGCTCAGAGTGTGGCTAGACGTCAAACGCGACCCTGTCGTTCTTATCGTGTTCAAGTCTGTATACATCGATGTAGCTGCCGTTGTCATAAAGGCGATGCCATACAGGAGCGGTATTCAGTTTGCCTTATCTCTCTGTCGGCTCGAGTCGCCAGTAGTCGGTCGAAATCGGAAAACTATGGGGCAGGGATGCGTAGCTGCGTCTTTCGCCAATGGCTGGGTTACAAGGCCAACGCTATTTCCAGAAAAACGCTGCGAGATACAATCCGATTCGGACCGCCAAGAAAAGATAGCAGAAAAGATTATATTTACGTACTTTCCGACAAGAACAAAACGCCCACATTAAAGTTCTTCTAGTCTCATCTTCCTCTTAGTCTTCTGCAAGTCTTATTCCTATGCCACTTATTCTAGACAGATACCTGGATTCCGAGAGACTATAAAGTATGTGTATCGGAGACAAGAAGTTAGGCCATGGGCAGCCTGGGTTTGAGCTAGACAGAAAGACGGACACAGGGTGAGGGAGAGAGAGAAAAAGAGGAGAGAAAGAGAGAGAGAAAAGGGAAGAGATGGGCAAACAAAAAGGGAATGGATGGGTACAGACACTTAATTCTCACTGCTGGCGACTGTTGTACCGCACATGACAACATAATCAGGTGTGACAGGAAAGCCGGCATTCAGATAAAGATCCGTACCTATATGCCGGAGAATATCGCCATTCTCAAGTGAGGAATTTATCTGCGTGGATTAACAGTCGGCCAGCTGCTGGAGGCGATGTCAACAAATGCGCCTGCATGTCGCGACCATATGCCAAGTTGTAGGGGCGTGTGGCAGGCCCCGACGCGATACCCCCCCCCCCCCCCTCGCTCTGGAGATTTAAAACTTCATACTTTTGTCTTATAGCTGTGGATTGTTTTCTTGCCGACGGTAGAGCGGCATGATGTGTGTCTGTGTGTGTGGTGCGTATGTGGTGGTGTGTGTGAGAGAGAGGGAGAAAGAGAGAGAACTGAGATCGTGGGAGGATCTTTGCATGTGCATTTGCATTTAACTTCTGAGATTTTTAGAGCTAGTCATTATATTTTCGAAGTACAGACCAAATACAAATAAACTAAACTTTCATATCTCATATTGTAGATGATATTTCTAACTGGACTGTCGCAACCGGGAGACCGCAAAGTTTTTTTTTTTGTTTAAATCTTGTCCAATATGTTACTATAATCGCGGTTTGCAGACTAATGGTTGAAACTTTTTGTCCAGGTATATCTTTGCTGAGTAAATAAATTCTGGGGAATAGTTCTTACCCATACGAACTGATCTGACGTGAAATTAAGATTTCACGTGTTGGTTCTGTGTCTTTCGGTCAGACGCACCTCGTGACTGCATTCTATTCTGACATTGTAAGTGCCGAACCAGTTTGCCGCCCGCTATCTCATACATGGATGGGTTTGCTTATACTCGTGTTGATTCAAACTTACACCGTGGCGACAGCGGCGTTATCTGCTGACAAACTCTCCTATCTCAGACACAGCGTAGACAATGTTAAGTGTCATTGTGTCATGTCTGTGTTGGCGGCTGACAAGGTAGAGCGTGTCTACAATGAATTCGGACAGGAAGCGATAGTTAAGGATGGTTTCCGGGTTTTTAATTTTACATTTTTGGGACATTACTGTTGGGGGTTTTTTTTGGGGGGGGAGGTGGGGATGAGAACTAGTTTTTCTCCTTCGAGTGTTTATGAGTCTTGTTATTTGCGTTTATTATTTTTGTTTCGTCCATCCATTTATCTGTGCGGACATACGTAGGTGTGTGGGTGCACAAGGACATTAATGTGTGCGTGCATGAGGGAGTGTGTGTGTGTGTGTGTGTGTGTGCATGTAGGACTGCATTTGTGTACGTATCTCTATGTGTGATCCCACGCATGAATATGACTGCATTTTCGCGCACCTGTATGGTTGTGTGTGGGGGGGGGGAGGGTGTTCGCGCGCACGCAAGTGAGTGAGCTAAATGTAGCTAAATTTAGTATTTAACACAGCTAATGATGCCCAACAGGAACTCAACTAAATGTGCTGCTCAAGAGAAATGAGAAGCCAGCTGCACATCACCAGGCAGGTCACGGACGTGTGTAATTTGCAAGAACACAACATCCGAATGCGTACATTTGGATGCACCTGATCTGACTTTAGTATACATGGATTGTGTCCTTCCTGACGGAAAATCTTGCTGTTGCAATGAAAACATGTTGTTGATCCAGCGTATTGTTCCGTTGATGAAAGAGGAACACTTCAGCTTGGTTGCGACTACTGGTTGGGGTTTTGGCATCAAGTGGTGCATGCGGTTTGCATTGGTCTTTCAATTCTTTTGAGCAGTATACTTCTTAGACTAGACAATGCCAAAAATACACACACACACACATCTATATAGTTTGAATGCACTTGTTCCTTCTTGTCATGAACAGAGACACGGGGACAGTTAAAAAGGTTGTAAGGTCGAAAAATAAACTCAATCGGCTAACAAATCAAATGTTAGAGTATATAAGTATTTGTCACTGTCTTTTGAGGCGATAAGTCTTTGCTAGTAAGTTACACTGACTGGTTGTTAGTCTCAGTTATCATTTGAAAGTTCTGCGTTAAGTCGTGCGGACAGTGAAGCGGTCGATTCTCACAGTTTTAGTAGTTGTCTCCCTTCCACTGCGCATTGAAAGAGTACTGGTCTGAGAGATGCCAAAGATTTAATCTAATATCGAAGCCTCGCAGAGAAAAACAACAATGCTGCAGAACAAAGATAATATTCACTGATACTGCATGTGAATCTATTCGTGTTTTACATTCAGATAAATAGCTAAACTGACACGTACGCATGCGCATACTCATTAAATGCACACATGCGCACAGATACTATATATATATATATGCACTCCCTGGCAGGCACATACAGATACACAAGGAGATTCACACGGAACACATGCACTCATGTTTCTTGGATATACGCACACAGTTTGGCAAGTAGGGACCACACATATGCACGCGTCTGCACAATTAAGAGCTCTCTCGCATGTACACTCACCACCTGGGCCTGATGTTAACGATTGCCCGATCGCCCAACCCAAGTAAATTTTGTTGTGTAGCTAGTGAGGAACATAAAATTACTGGTAACTTGCCTAACTGTGCAAGTAAACATGTTCACGCATTTTCTTAATTTTCAACAGAGATTGTCGTTTATCCAGCTTCGGGCAATTAGAGTCTGTAGCTCACCGATATACTTACACACACAGGCGCGCACGCACGCGCGCACACACACACACGCAAGCATGAACACGCACACGCACCGTTACTCTCTCTCTCTCTCACGCACACGCAAACACAGGCCCTCATGCACAAAACTGCACGCACACCACAACAGAACAAAGAAAAAAGAATACAAGGACCAAAAGGAAGCGATGGGAAGACGGAAATAAAAGTGGAAAATAAAGCAAATGCTTTACTGTCTGTTTATAAAACAATAGAAATTTATCTTCCCATCGTGGCTTAAAAACTGAGTAAAATACTGTAATAATCAACAGACGCCCACAAACGTCACCACGCACCCTGAAACTAGCATATAGGACCAGGCAACAGAACTACATCCATAATGGCAAAGCAATAGCACTATACATCCCAGTAAGATGCAAATTTGGGCTGCCAGTCTCCAAAGAAGACTAGTTTACGAAACCATTAAGCTAACGATGAAAGACAACATATCGCTAAAAAGCAATTTTTCTGTGTTTACAAATGGTCCTTAGCCCAGGTGTGTACACGCTGCACCCCAGAGCCAAAGGGCCTAAAACTCACGGGGAGTTTATTTTCATCGCTAATTCACACCTACTTCACATTCTTGGCCATTGGGGAACCATTACCATCAATTTCCAGTGCATGCAGCGAACAGCAGATTCATCCGAAAGGCGAACGCAATTTTGTGGCAAGAGCACTGGCGCTGACCCTACCATTAGTACGAAGCTGGCAGCTCCGATATGGAAAACGAAGTTTTGTTGAGCGGGACATCTGTTTTGGAACACGCAACGTTTAAGGACGCACCAGGTGAGAATAGCGAGACGAAGAACTGAAAAGTAAGTGTCGCGAAGCTATTTTGCCTCCTGCGGGCCAGCTGGTCTGAATAAGACACTATCTGCTGAACAGGCGTCTCCTCAAGTGGCTTGAAGAGCGGGCGGGTGAGTCACGGGGCCTTTCTGCTTGGGGATAAGTCAAGGGAGCTTACTTCAGCAATACTTTCTCTCTGGCATTTGAAATTATGGGGTTATGCGTTGATTCCTTCCGTTATTGTCTCTTTCGGTGTGTGTTTTGTGTTGCGTTTATGGCGACTTTCCTCGCCGCCGACGCATTCTCGTTTTACGCCAGCACGTGCTTCAAATGTCACATGCGTGTTTCTTTGATGCTCGTAACGACTCCGAACTCAAAAAGAAAAACATCCCGAGCTTTCTAGCAATCCTTCTTCAGATAAACATTACGCCTTTTAACAATTCAAACGTGCCGTCACTCCATCCTTTCTCCCAGCACTTTCTCCTTATTAACAGTCCGTTGGTTTACTACTAACGTTTAAAACAAGCGTGAGAATCGTTACATTTATTTTGATATTAATGGTTATATTTATCTTGATGTGAATGGTTACATCTATTTTGATGTGAATTGTTACACCTATCTTGATTTGAATACTGAATGGTTACGTCTATCTTGATGTGAATACTGAATGGTTACGTCTATCTTGATGTGAATACTGAATGGTTACGTCTATCTTGATGTGAATTGTTATATTAATCTTGGTATAAATGGTTACATTTACGTTGATGTGAATGGTTACATGTACGTTGATGTAAATGGTTGATTTACATCGATGTGAATGGTTACATATGTCCTGATGTGAATTGGTACATTTACCGTGATGTGAATGTTTACATAAGTTATCAAAAGAGGAACTGAACCAAGCTAAACACGATGCAGACTAAGTCGATTTTTCGGGGCATTACCGCTTCGTCAGCACAACACAGAGAGACAAAGTCTAAAAACAGCCTCTTCACTCAGTGAAGTCGCAGGTAGACAGCACAGCGTGGGACGACACTCTTACCAATGATTACATGTATCCTGATGTGAATGGTTACATTCATCTTTATGTCAGTGGTTACACTGATGTGAATGCCCACTAAATGGTTACAATTATCTTGAGGTGAATGATTAGACATATCTTGATGTGAATGGTTACATTTATGTATGTTGTGAATATGCCATCTGGATCTTGATGGGAGGTGCATGATGAGAGACGGGGGGAGGGGGGGCAGAAGGAGGTCGACGAGGTCACCTCCCACTGAAAATTTTTAAAAAATCAGACGGGGTTTGGGATTGGAGAGACAAAGAAAGAAGCATCTCTGATTCCGTGTGGAAATTCAAGAGAAGACCAAAGACACACACAAATTGTGTATACATAAAAGTACGCTTGTTAGTTTATCTTCGTTATCGTGCACAGCAAAAGTTTGCTTACGGTTTAAATCTCCAGATAACACCTGCTCTCCTGAAAACCTGTCATTATGGTCTGAACAGTATGTACCTTTTATTCAACAGGGCAAGACAAAACGCACCCTTAGGTGCAGCGTCCCGCGACAAATATATATAGATGTTTTCCCCGTCCAATGGCACGCCACGATATAACAGTACGCACAGGATACCTGGGAAATACGGCATTTGATCGTACACGGGTATAGTAACTTTCCTGTAAACGTTCCCTGGTCTGCTATTCATCTGACGTGAGTGTAAACAGAAGCCACAGTCCGCTGCTGATGTTTGTAAACTGCGCGTCCAGCTCTATCGGAACCGCCACTTGTTAAGAAGCTCGTTAGCAGGACAATTTAAAGACCACCGAGACCAGAGGTCTGTTCAGCTGCCTTCAGGGCAGCACGCACGCACGCACAATGCACACATCTGTTTTTGCTTTTTGAGGTGAAAAACACTACCTTGTACAAAATCAAGTAGTTTTGTATCAGAAGAAGGTAATAAATGCATATACATAGTGTCGAATGACTGTCGCGGAAAGATTTTCTCGGCAAAGGGTTCACCTGTCCGCTGAGGGCAAGTGAGTGTAGAATAAAAGCGGGTATCCGATCGAGGACGCCATACAAATTATGAACGCGAATTTGCTTGAGCGATCCCATCCCTCCGTCCATCCATCCATCCGTCCGTCCGTCCACCCAGCAACCCATCCGTCCGTCCGTCCAACCACCCACCAACCCATCCATCCGTCCGTCCATCCACCCACCCATTAGCCATGGAAGGAGGAAGATGAACCAGAGACTAGAAAGAAGAAGAGAACACGAACTGAAGCAGGTAAAGCAAGAGTCTGGCATAGAACACCAATTTCAGGTGAAAACATCAAGAAACCGAGAGAAACAATTCGCGAACATTGTGACTAACCAATATTTTAGTCCCAACACTTTCATGCCCTTGGGCTAGGAATTCAGTGACTGCATGCGGGAGGTTTGCGTGTTTCCCTAAGTACCTCCGCTTTCTTAAAGAAAGATTGAAGACAAAGTTCAGAAGGGAGAGACTCAAGTGAGCGAACAGGAGGAGGCAGCAAACGTATAGTTTACTGTCACAGGCTAAAAGACTCTTTCAAGACGCAGGCCACAGGATAGGGATTTTATTGCAAGTGGCAGATGTTGTCGGTTGGGCCACATTAACCCCTATTACGCCAAGTAACCGTCACTGGATGATGGACCCAGTCGTTTCTCGGCTTGGACTTTTGCCCCGCACGCTCGCGTGGGCTCTTCAGAGCAGACTGTATCAATTACACGTCCCTTCCTGTTATTACAAACTCTTTTTCTCGGTGAGTATAAACCATCCCTACCATGGCGGTAAATCTGTCAACGCAAAAAGCGAAGCTCTAATATGACATTTTAATATTCCCTTGAGCTATAGGATCGAGTGCGTTTTATCTAATTAGCTTTTATTCAGTTTTTTTGTACAAAATCAATGTATTATGTGACTACATGCATTTTCCTTGTGTTGTTTTGTTTGTTTTGATTTGTTTGGTTTGTGTATTTTTTCTTTGTTGTTGTTATTGTTTCAATGATATCGAGGTACAGCAGGTGTTGGCGACAGCATGCAGTCTCTCCAGAAAGCCTACCGCCCATGCTTTCGTTTACAAGGTGTAAAATCAAGAACAACGAACAGTTTATCGACTACTATTGAAAGGTCTTCAGACGGCAGTCGACTGGACTGTAAGTAGCGTTTCAAGTTGTGGCTGATGGATCGGCATCAACACGTGCACTCATCAGCAGAAAGGAGTGTGTGTGTGTGCGCGCGCGCGCGCGCGTGTGTGTTGTCAGATGCGGTTCTCGTCTCATCTCTTTCCTACTAGTTTCCGAGCTTAAGTTAGCTGTGGTTTTGCGATGCGCAGAGTCCTTGAGAAATTGTCTGTCCGTGGCGCAAATGGTCAGTCCAGAAAGCATCTTCAGATCCCAGTGAATGGCAGAGCCTTAGATGGGCTTATCTATTGGAAATGTTCTGGCTGCTGGCGATATTTATCGACAATGTAATGCTTGTTCGGCGAGACGAGGAGTCTAGGCGCTTCCTCGTGTGCGTGAGAGCGTGTGAGCGCGTGACTGCGCATAGGAGACAGAGGAGGAGGAAGAAAAAGAAGAGAGGGAAGGAAAGAAAGAGGGAGATGCGTCTGAAATAAGCATATTTGCTGAAGGCAACAGTGGCTTACTGGAGCACAGCGAAATAGAGATATTTACAGGATTAAGACCCGCGTATCGCGGGTACCCTGCTGTTCACGGGGTTGGGACAGCGTAACGTCGTAAACATGTCGGACAGTGGCTGGCGCAACGTCCTAGTATCTTGATGGCTTGCAAACATGGCCGACACGCAGCCTATTTCCGGGCAGGGTGAAATTACGACAGCGAACATCAGAAGGGCAGTGTGATAGGGCTCACGTATCTCTTGCGATACTAACCAGGCCAGCACACTTGCATCCTCCATCCTGCCTCCGAATAGAATTCCTTTGAATTCTAGCCCTCCCTTTTTTAATTTCTCTTATCACGAGTAGGATGGCATATGCATCTTCTCGCGCTAACAATGCCCCCAAGTGTAATCGCAAGCAAAAGTCAGGCGAAAACGGATAGCACAGATAGTAAACACGTTTCAGCCATCGAAAAACTGAGTCCCAACTATTTTCTTCAAATTTACTCACGCTCACTTGCATCGTGCGGAGATAAATCAACTTTTAAAAGCTGGCTCTAACTTTAAATGTCAAACAAACGTTAAACAGCTTTTTCTAGAATGTAACACACAGCTCGTCGTCCTGGTCATAATTTTACCCCAACATACAGTTTCTCGATAACGTGCTGGGGATGTAATTTATTTAGATAAAAAGCTGTTAAATACCTGACTGTAGTAGTCAGCAATATATAATCCTGTTGACTTTCTTCTGAGACCAGATCATTTTGTGACGGTATTTTAAGGCTTAATTTGAGTTTAGGAGCACACAGTTGCTTGGTTTGCTAATGTATTTCTGTGCAATGGCTCTATAATTTTTTTAAAAAATGGTGGTGGACAAAATAAAGCACCTTACAACATTCTTTCTTCTTTCTTCAAGTTTTGCATCTTTTACCGTTATTGGGTTCTTCGTTATGATTACCCTCCTTTAATCTCGAAGACAATTAGAAGACAATAGCATTCATTCGCTGCAGAGATAACACAGAAAGGCCTTACAGAAGGCACACCATACAAGCCCAGATACAGTCATTCTTCCACAGCATTTTGCTACAAGTTTTTCAGCCACTGGGAACAGCCAGAAAATGAGGGGGAGAGAGAGAAAGAGAGAGAGAGGGGGGAGTGCAGACAAACTGTAGACAGACTACAGAAAAACTATAGAAAGACTATAGAAAAACACTCGGTTTTGGACTCCTCTCCGATCCCAAACTGTAATCATGGATTCTATATACTCAGGATGGCTGACAAAGTTTTTCTCGTGTTCTGCTTCTTTGAGAACGAGGCCGCACTGCAGTAGACCTTCTGACTTTGGGTTCGATATACTATTTAGTTAAGAGCTTGTGGGATGGACGTCGAGGTCATGGACTTTTATGAAACTTGTGTAACCCAGTGCAAAATTATAATGATTATAAAATACGCTCGCTGTGCGACGTGAATTTAGAAAGAACTGGTGCATTTCTGTAAGTGTTTTGAATACAGCAGTACGTGTGGGAAAACGACAGTAAGTTTATATAAGCAAAATGAATCTTAGCAAACAGAAATCAGTCTTGCTACCGGAAGACGAAATAGCTGTCGCCAAGACCTGTCTATATAAGGGTCCATGAGAGGTTTGTCCCTGGTTTCGGCAAACAGACAGCCATCCAGCGGTATATACTGTCCATACTGTAACTCATACTGTGGGGAAGGCAGGGGAGGTAACTAGCCGACGCGACTTCAGATTAGTGTCCTTGGAAATAAACACACGATGTTCCGAGACCGGCGAGATAAGGCGAAAAAATAACACGGCTAGCGTACTCCGCTGTGTGCTTGGTGTTGTATCAGCAGCTCATCAGGATGTCGCGCATGTCAGGGTTCCAAATGCCTGACACTGGATGTGAACTGCAAACCCCTGATTTGTAGATACAAATGTACGTGTATACAGATAAAGTTCTTTTTTAAAACAACCTTTTCTTCATACAGATAGACAGGAAAAACGTTACAAGGCAAACGCGGTAGAGTTTGAAGAGACCACGTGAAGTAATGGAAAAATACAGGAGTGAAGACGGTGTCAAACGAACTGCGCCAGGCAGTTCTGTATCAGAACTGTGCTCTTGCAACAGCGTGTCTTTATCAAAAACGAAAAAGGGTTGAATCTGTCATGTCAAGTGGGGAAAAATTCTTGAAAAACACGCAGTGTGTCTTGTGCACGAACAAAAACGCCTTATGAGCGCATCCTTAATGGGTCTTTTTTCTGTATCTGAGCTTTTCTGCACATACACGTGGCTGTTACTGTGCCTTATATGCAATTCACTTACACGAGAGAGAGAGAGAGAGAGAAAAGTGTGTGTGTGCATCTGCATGTGTAGTTCACTGGGGGTGCGTATGTGTAATTGTGTGTAATGCATATATGGTGCAGGCATTTGCACTTGCGCGCATGCTCACGTGTGCGTGTGTACGTCTATGTATTCTTGCAATTCCGCCCATTTTGCACCATGTCTCCTTTACGACATTAAACCTGCTGAGGTGTGAAAGGGCAAAATAAGGAAACAGTTTTTATTGCCTCTTCTAAACCCTGTTAAAGAGGAGCAGTTCTCGTAACCTGAGTAACATCCCGTTCTTTACACGTTGTCCAGGATGATGGTCGATATGCACGGTGCATTTCCTTTTCTCTCCTTGGCATTGCCTTTGAAAGGAATAAGGTCATTGGAAAGAGTGAAAGGCAACTTTTTTCAAAGTTCCCACATAGAGAAAAGTGACTTCAATCTAAAAGGTTTCAATTCACTACGAGTTACTAATTAGCAAAATCTGAGCGAAATCCTTCACTCCATTCACGAGATATAAGCTTGTAGTCGCCTGCTTTCTTTTACATGTGCGTAAAAAGGAAGTCACATAATTGACTACACAGCGCGTATGCGTATGTACCAGGAAATGTATGTACTCATTACAGAAATAAGGACGTAATTCTCTATGTGCGCACGTATGATTAATGGTATGCATATGGATTCCTGTTTGAACATTAAATTAGGCCTACATGCAAAGAAACTCCACAAAACGCAAGGAAATTTCATGCTAGAAAGACACCTAACGACCACAGCCACAAACCTTGCGCACGCACGCACCCAGACACGCACGCTCGCGCGCACGCACAGCCTAATGACACCACTTAATGCATACACAAACGCAGTGGTTATGAAATAGGGTTATTAACGAAACTTGTGTGCGTGCGTGCATGCATACGTGGGTGCGTGCACGCAGCCATGCTTTCATAATAAATCACCCCATCCACAGCACGCATGCATTGTCTTACTTTTTTCCCTCGTCTTTGCTTTGCATTCACCTTATTGTCATCGAAAGATATATATAAAAAAATGTAAAAGAAAAAAAGCGCTCTCGAGAATGGCGACAGCTATAAATTGCCAAATGTAACAGAATTATATTAGAGGGCTCAGCAAGGCAAATAAAATGTGATCCACATTCATCGACATGTACATACAGATCTTTGCACAAGATTAGCGCTAAAAAAACAAAATGCATTTCATAAAAATACACACAAAAAGTCCGTCAAAACGACCTCCACGCAGATGCAGGAAAACGAATGTACATATGAAATGAATTATGATAAATTTGACTGAATTATTTGGTCTGCTGAACGCAACCTTAAAAACTGGAGAAGAAATGAAAAAAAGAGAAAAAACTATAGCAGAACGATTTTGCAGACTACTAAAAGCGCGATATAATAGACATCATTCTTTATACGACGTCTGACAGAAAGACGAGCCCATTATGACAGGGCAGCAACCCATGTTCGTGACCTTTACGACCAAAGTTCTCAGACAGTGGGGCGTACTTGCTTTTCTTGCAGCTTTTTCTTTATACTAGTTCAGTCAGCCAGGTAAAAGAAAAGGCCTTCATAGTGAAAACGAAGTAAGCGCATGACCCCCCCCCCCCACCAATCACTGCTCAACACGAGTCTACACGTCTAACACCACATTTCGATGTCGAATAATGCCATGCGTCTTTGGTACCATCACAAAAAGTAAAGCTTTGGGTAAAATTCTTCTGGCCAGAAGTTTCTTTCCACGAAACAAAGCGCTTCATTCAGTTTCTGGAACTAACGTTACTGACAATGACTTGATACATGCCTACTCTATCATCACTTGCCTGTACCATAATCGGTGTTCCACCAACTTAAAAAACCCTCCCCAACCCAAAAGGCCTTTTTTATAAAAAAAACTGAGATCTTTATGAAAAAAACAAGTTCTGAAAGTTGTAACGATCGAACAGTTATCCTCCATTCACATGAATTCCAGATATGACATAGGAACAAGGAAATGTTTGTCTCTATTATAGGCAGCGGAAGAACTCAGAGCTTGAGTTAGGCGTATTGCTGTACCCGTGGGCCCGGTAGGCTGTGACATTTTTCTTAAGGCCAGATGACAATGAACAATATTTCAAAGTGTCACAACCTTGGGAGATTTCTTTTTGCTCTTGACGGGTCGTCTGCTCTGCTCGCTCTCACGACCACCGTCAAGAGTGTGACATATGCGTAGGTGGAACTATCACTGTATTACTAACGTTAATTAATATGATTTCTTAATCATATGGCCGAGCCCCCACCACCTACAGTCTCCCATAAAGAACAACAAAAGACCGTAATACAGTGAACACAAAAATAGAAGAATGTATTGTTGATAGAAACAGCGAGTATTTTCAATCAAAACAATGTGTTACAACTC
>SMGT01001153.1:380454-396732 GCA_004794575.1 Lanistes nyassanus | reverse complement strand
AGAGGAACAGATATGAATGCTGACTGGTATTCTGATCTAGTGCGAGGATGCCGGGAAACATTGGGGAATTGATATCACTCCGTAATTATCGCTGTTTCTCTCCACTCCACCCACCCATCACCCCTAGCATACGCTATAACAGTTTTATGACATCCTGTAAATGGGTGTTCCTGGGCTGCCTGCCCGCCTGCCTGTCTGCCCGCCTCCCTGCCTGCTTGTCTGCCTGCCCGCCCGCCTGCCTGCCTGTTTTTTTGAGGACATGAGGGAGACAGGACAGGGGAGGAGAGAGAGAGAGAGATGGAAACACAGACACAAACAAACAGGATAAATAAGATTAACACACTTAAGCTCTATTCTAATCTACCGAAGCTTGGGCTAAGTTCGGCGAAGTCTGGACGTCATGAAGAGAAAAACGAGGAATTAGAAAGTGACTGAACGGGGCTCAGCGCTTCGCTGCTCGTGCTGTGTGAAGACCGAAGGTAACTTCGAGATTTTGCCGCAGCGCGAGTCCTGATTGCCTGAAGATCGCTAGCTCTTTCGTGGCGAACGGGTTGGGCGACATCAACCGCTCCACACAACTGACTCCACTTACACCGCCTTCATCTCTTCTGCAGCATATTTGAATGCAACGGATATCACAGTAGGGAACTGATCTGAGCATTTCGCTATCTTCGGAAAATTCTATTGATCAGAACACAGCTTAAGAAGCGAAACCTGCCCCAGAAATTTTCGTTTTACGTACGGACGATGCACTGTTCAATTCCTCTGAACCTAAACGCAAATTTCCGCGCAGTGAAACCAGTACAGAGTTGTACAAGGAAGCAGACGAGATATGAAATAGAAACGTTGCCTCCCTGTCATCGCGGCTGTCCCGCCAGCTATTGCACGCTAAAGGTTGTCTGTTGTTGTAATCTCACAGCCTACAGGCACGATGAATAGGGATTCATGAATGGCGCGTTGATGGGCCTGTGGTATTCTTCTCAATCCGCAAGCGGTCTGATGAACAGTTAGTCTTTATACTTTACTTGCTGAGGACGTGTTAATACTTTTGTTGAATAAAGAGACAGGGTTGGGGATGCTCACTCTACCACAACTGGAGCAGTAAAATTTCAGGACTGGCCTGCGCGAGCGTCCGTACCTACTCTTCCGGTCGTAAGGGTGATCGTAAGGTCCAACCGCCCTTTATATTTTACATACACCTTAACGAATAAACAGGAACTAACAACGCTTATCCAAGCCAGCCCAGAATATTTAAAAACATCGTCCTTTTGTGTCATGAAAAAGTCACTAGAGAGCGCCGAGCTTAAAACTTATAAAGAGCAGTTTCGCTCAGCTGGTTGGACTGAAGGGAACTTGGAAGAACCTTTTCCGATAATGCAAGATGCAGTCCTTGATGAAGGCGATAATGACTTGTAAATAATAATAATAAATAAAGAAATGTGGAATTTGTAACGCGCGAGAACACATTACATGCACACTTCGCGCGGACGAGGCACATAGTGAAAATAACGAAACACACACACACACACACAGAGGGAGAGATGAACGAAACACAGGTTGGGATATAGATCGTCCTACAGTC
The DNA here is from genome assembly GCA_004794575.1 of Lanistes nyassanus. NCBI lineage: Eukaryota > Metazoa > Mollusca > Gastropoda > Architaenioglossa > Ampullariidae > Lanistes > Lanistes nyassanus. Next base: position 395,150 of record SMGT01001153.1, on the reverse strand, counting down.
ACAGGTGGGTAGAAAAGTATCATAAGAGAGGATGAACAGAGGAAGTTGAAAGTTAATGCAGACAGGCAGTAACGACGTCAGTCAAGGTACTTGCGGAAAAGAAAAGTTTTTAAGTTACGTTTGAAAGTCTGTAGTGATGGGGAGTGGCGAATGTTGTGGGGAAGTGAGTTGCATAGGGTGGATGCCGAGAAGGTGAACATGCGCTGCCCATATGTTTTTGTCCTGATGCGGGGTACTGAGAGAATGCGATCGTCGGAAGAGGAGCGGAGCTGTCTCACTGGAGTGTAGATTGTAAGAAGTTCTGAAAAGTAGCTGGGGCATGCACCGGTGAAGAAATCGAAACTGATATTTCTGGTATACTGGTATTTCTATTTTATTGCTGCCCTTTTTATATTAAAAAATGTCTTCCTTTGGACCAGCTTACCATGATGTGGGTTTTGCTGATGGCACGGAGTTAAAGCCCTCATCTTGCATGCCATTTTGGGCTTCTAACGCTGACAGTATCCTTTGTCCAGAATTCGACCCAGTTTACATCCGAACCAGAGAACACCTGAATGGCGCACGCAAAAGGTTTCTCTCCCAAAAGTACATCTGGATTAAGACGTTTTCTGGATTCAAATGTATCTTTACCTTTTTGTACTCTTCCTTTGAAGAGTTCTGTTTCAAGCTAAGTAAGCGGAAATACGAACGGAGACTTAAAGTCACGGAAGAGCATTGACCTCTAGCTTATGGGTCTACGTAATGGCAGTCTGCCTATTGATGCTCAATTAGAAACAGGCCGTTTTCTGAGTCAATTAAGTTACACACACATTTCCTAGGCATTTCAGGTTTTGCAGAAATGATATTGCTCCAGAGCCTCAACTGTGGGGAAAATGGCGTCCCGCAGATTACGTCTACTTCTCCATGGTCTCTTGACCAATTATCAAATGCCCGACTTTCGCGTAGAAACCCCGAATAAACGTTTAGCTAAATTATAGACGAGGTGTTGGATCACATCGCTTTTAATTACCTTGATCCCATTTCTCTCAACCTCCCTACTGGCGCCAGGACAGAAATAATGTGGAAAGTACACGTATGCAGCTAAGAAATTGTCTGGAGTTTTACATCTTGCTAATAAAGTGTCTACATTGTACAGAAGTCGGAGAATCTTTTAATTTTTTTATGATGTTCATCAAACACCTATGCGCGCACACTCCCACACGCTTTTAGGCATGCCCACATAGAGCATACACACAATCACCCGCATGCACGCCTCAAACAAAAGCAAATTTAAGCAAATTTGAGATTCAGTTATTCGTATTTTAAATTCGCTGGAGAAACTGAAGGGCACTACAGCTGCTACAAGGAACTCATGTTTGCAGCCAGGCGGCGTGGAGACTTGACACTTGTAGCAATCCTGTCGCCATCTTTCATCGCTGAGCCCTGTATGGATTGAAATGCAGCTCAGCGCCGACGCTAAACGCCGGCAGCGTTTATAAATGATAAACAGTTCCCTTCGTCACGTAACTGGCGCGAGATCTGCGCGCGGGGGAATTCAGAGAGAGACGGGGAGAGAGAGACAGACTGAACATGTTGGGGGGGGGGAGAGTTTATTCAGCCTCATCTGCACCGTTTTACTCTGCATCTGGCCGCTTCCTGCCCCCGTGCCGTTCTCACTGCGGTGAGGCCGCGTTGGCGTCGCCCCTGACAGCGCTCGTGCATCTTCGTTGAGTGTCGGTAGCGCGTGACGTCATGTCCGATTACTGCCGGTAGTGGCCGAGAGAGATCAGACACTTTTGTTATAGAACAGCAGGGGCAAGGTCTGCGCCATGCATAGTATACTCGGGCATCGCCGTTTCGCCTAAATAATAAAAACAAGATTGTCTGTCTGTCTGTCTGTCTGTCTGTCTGTCTGTCTGTCTGTCTGTTTGTCCCCATTCCCTATGATGGCCACGACCGCCAGATGTGTGTAGGTGTGAGTAGTGCGTGTGTGAAACTGCCCGAGACTGTACGAGCGCGCAAGAGAGAGCCTAAGTGTTTGTTCGTGCCTAAGTGTGTGTGTGCACGCGCTCGCAATCTTTCGCGCCTATGCACTTCAAAGAATGTGTATGTGCTGTTTGACTGTGTACATGTGTGCTTTATATATATATATATAATAACCGTATATGTACGCGTGAGTCTGATCATTTTTTTCACTTGCATATTAATGTGCTTAGCATTTACCTGTCTGTAGCTACGACAAGGAAGCGCTAATTAGACTGCATGATTTTCCTAATTTCTTCTCGTTTCGAAAACCGGGAATCGCCTTACTCATAGAAGGACCAGGCCTCACTAGGGACATTTTAAAGCGCAGTCTTCAAGTGCAGGATTTTCTGCAAAATCTACAACTGCAAACAAGCTCATCATGGATGTCTGGCATGGTAAATAAACAGTTCTGGACAAGTCCTCCTACACAAACTCTGAACTGGCTTGCGAGCTTCAGCTGTTACACTAATTAGCATATTTGCCCCCTCTGATACTGTAACCCTAACCGCAAGCTTTTTTCCCTTTCCCTTTCCCCCTTTGCAGAGGGGATCCTTGATCTCGAAGACTCCTTAGCCAGCCAGTTTTAATCTGTGCCATGAACCCGGCTCCAAATAAACTTTTTCTATCTACAACATGTCACTCAACAGCTTTATCGCATTAACAGGTCTCTCCATTCAAGGGGCACAGCCTAAGACAGGAGGCATCGTTTTCTACAGCTTTCCCGGGGGTTCCTGTTTCTTCTCTTTTGTCGTTACTATCGTCATCATCCTTGTCCTCATTTTCATTTCACCAACTCTACCATCGACATTGCCATAATCTTTGTCGCTATGACAACCGCCAATAATATCCTACCCTTAACTTAATTTTTTTCTGTTTGTAAGTTTCATCCTCCTTGCCTACTAGGTCCGCCCACCACCACCTCCACCACCCAATGTCTCTCTTTCAGCTGCTTCTTAACCTGGAGCGCTTGACCAATGTGTTCGTCAAAGTTCACATAAATGCTGCAATCCGATTGACTGCATCAGGTAGGAGCCAAGAATACGGCGAAGAACAATTTTCCTGGTTAAGAAAAAAAATTATTTTCGGATATTTTTGTGCTGTCCTGCATTGCAAAATACCAGTGTCTATGTTTGTGTGCACCTTTTTTTCTCGCGCTCTCACTCTCTTTTATTGCGTGTAGATACTAACGTGTGCGCGCGTTTGTGTGCCTGCAGGTATGCCAACTCATAACTTATATGGTTATCTGTAATGATTTAATATTTTTTTGCTGCTGCAAAGAATCGATGTTTCCAATTTTTCTTGTTTCCAGGTGGAGGGTAGTGCTGAGTGGAGTGATAAGATGAGGTCGGTATTAAGCCTTTTATTATTCATGACATATCTCTAACCTTTCAAATGAAAGATCAGATATTGGGTAGTCCCGGCTTGAGATCCAAATCAAATCCGCAAGGAAAAAAAAGACATCTTCAACAAATTCTCATGGTAATGTTGGGAAAATCCAAGCTACTTAAGGTCGTTGGTCACAAAATAATCGAGCCTCTGACACTGCCTTGCAGCAAGCCGTTTATCAGGCGGACAGATATATTAGTTGTTAACGCGCGAGGCGACCTCATAGGCAAAGAGCGGATCAAGCAGTAGCGTCTATCTGGCGCTATATCGGAGGAAAGGTTATTAACCCTCCACCTGCCCCCCACGCCCAGCCTTTAGGTGGTTTTACTTCAGGTAGGTCTGGCTGCGTTCTCCATCAGTCTCACTACAACCACTCACGATTGTATAAAAGATTTTGACGCACGACGAGGACTGCAACAACTAAACAGAAAAGGCGAGTGCCCGAGTTCCACGCGTCCGTCCGAATGACTGACCACCCGTGCTGCGAGTGGCAGCGACGATGTCCATCATGGATAAAACAGGTGATAAAGCCGTTGATGAGGAGACCAGAAGGCGCAGACGGTAGCAGGCTGATAAGACCGAAAACAAACTGTGTCTATGGTTTGCGGACTGCTGGGGATTGGCCACAACACTGCTTCCCGTCGTCTACCGCATCAGCGCAGATACAGCGACTGTTGCCGGTATCAACGGACACCGTCAAGTTTTAGTACCCTCGTCCAGGCCAGGTGCTCACCCGCAAGCCAGAGGAATAGGCGGTGTGTTTTCCTTTGAAGAAAACATCTGCAGAATTTCAAGCTCGACGTTTCTGCCTGTGCGCGCAGGCTTGTCGCGTTAATGCCTCTTTAAGCGACGCGGTCTGCACGAAAGACTGTTAATACACCTGCCCTGGTAATAACATGCCGGGCTGCTGTGGATGCCAACTCGTCTCCACGTTTACCAACAGGATAATAAGAGATTCGTTGTCGTTATAGTCGCTGTTCTTATCATCGCTATCGTTATCGTCGTCATCAGCGTCGTCCCTCTCTTTTCCGTTGTCATCGTTGTCCCGGTTATCTTCGTCAAAGTCATCGTCTTCATTCTCCTGTTCGTTTTCCTTTTCCTTCTCTTCTTCGCTTTTCTTGAGCAGGTTTATTTCAATCCTCGTGGGCTGGGTTCCTGGCGACCCGTCGTGTCACCAGACATAAACTTTTGCACTAACGCGACTCCTTTAAAACCCGCTTCCGCCGGAACTCGGCAAACACTTGCGCAGCGGGGTGGCACTGAGGTTAAGGGTGACGGAGGTGCCACATGGCCTAAGTGGCACCGAAGTGGCACCGATCACGTGCACAGAGTAGCAGAAAATGAGTGCGCGCGTGTCCCAACTTGTTCATCATGTCAGTCGGTCCCCCAAGCTTTTCCGCCCCCCCCCACTCCCTCCATGCGAAACGACTCCGTGTTGATAAGCTGGCATCTTTTTACACTACTCCCCTGTCTCTCGTATTTACTCGTTTCTCGGTTTTCTCGTCAGCCCCTCCCCAGTGTTAATAGCAACAAGATGTAAGGATGGTAGAGAATCGAAAGGCGACTGCATCACGGCAAAATCGCAACATTTTCTGCGTGTCTCGTTTTCACTTCAGTCTGGCTTGGCCACGACATCTTGTAAAATCTGAAAACACGTCAGGATGCAAATCACTTCAATGTATGGTATTTGCAGCGTGAGAGGTTTTAGAAGTAGAAACTCAAGGGAAAACGCTGACAAAACACTCCTCGCAAAACTATAGGTGTAGGCACAGAGGAAACTGGAAGCTATGCGAGATATACGCTCTTGCTGTCTTCGTAAACGCACATTTCCGTGCAGGGTAAACTAATGACGCTGGCACCACTACACAGATGCTTAATGTCGTCGTTGAACAGACTTATTTGGCAGAAGTTGACACAAAGCAGTGTACTGCCTAATGTCAGAAAAAGGGAAGTGTTTCAAGTTAGAAAAATACCCTGACATAAATCTTGACAGATCCACACACACGTACACGCACACGGACGCACGCACGCATGCACGCACGCTCGCACGCACGCTCGCACGCACGCACACACACACCTCTCCCCTGAGATGGGAGTGCAAAAATGCTGTGCAATTATCCAGGTCATTAAAAAGTGATTTTGCTATAAACAAAAATGTAGCAATGTGGAATGACAGCGCTTTTTGAAAGGTAAATAAAACTGAAAAGCAAAAATAAAAGGTAGAAACGAAAATGGTTAAAATGTATTCTAAACTGGCTTTAGACATTGCAAACCTTTGTTAGGACGCATGAATCAAGTAAGTAAAGGAATTCCAATAGCATTCATACCAGCCCTCTTCGTTTTAGCTGCAAGAAACAGAGATCGCATAGGGTTTGGGATTGGGAAACTAGTGGTTGCCAGGGAAATGTAAGTGTAATGCTAGAAGGAGGTATACGGTGAGCAAGGCAAACGTCGAAAACAAGGAACGCCTTCAGACACCTTCATGGCGTCGGTGTCGCTGATAGAATATCTACAGAACTGGCAATCTCCAGGTGCTCTTAGCAGGGTGACGCTCAGGATTTTACGACATCCAGTTCCGATAACGACACGACCTCCGCGCCGGAACACGGCAAGACCATGACTATACGCCAATCCGTGGCAGTTGGTGGGAGGGGTCTGAAAAAAAATGAAGTGGAATGCTGCAGGAACGACCCCGTGACTTGCCTCTGCGACCTCACAGAGTGTTTATTGCGCAGCAGCGGGGGATGGGTCTGTGTTTAGTGTCAGCAGCTCAACGGTTTATGCTCAAAGTTGTTGATTCATGATCTTAACGAGCAGTCACACGTACCAGCAGGGGCTGGAGGCTGGGAGGTACGCGGTAGGGAGCAGTCCACTAGTTAACGAGACCTTTCTCGCCTGGTGCGACGTCATGGCCGCCGTGAGAGGAGAGAGAGGGGGGAGGGGTGATGTATCGTCCAGCTCTACTGAAGGTGAAAATAGTCGCTTTGTGCTTAAACGTTCTGTAGTGACAGACGTACGCCATTGACGAGAATTCACTTTTAAACACGGAAATGGTGGGGAATCAAGAATTCAGGTGATGGTGACAGACAGAAGGACTCACTTTCTTTGTTCAAAGTCGCTACAGCTCTGCTAGAACGTGTCAGAATGCATGCACCAGGCAAACTGCGCATTGCAAAGTGTATCTTTAAGGACTATCTACAAGAAGCACCACTCTTCGGTGAAACAGGAATGTGTTCTTAATTTGATGGTGATAATTTGGTGATTGATCAGGTGACGGCGGAACGCGGTTCATCTGCTCTATTTTTTGTTTGTTTGTTTGTTTTGGTCTGCGTGGGTGCGTGCTTGCCACTCTGTCGATGTTGAAAAACATAGAAAAAGAATATGTATAGAAAATAAGTATACACAGCCGTTATTGTCACCTCGGCCTTTTTGTCGTCACCATGGTCACCATGATCTCGTTCATTCATGTTCAAGTGTCAGTCTTCTTCAACCACCACTAATTAGATGACACTGATGAAGACACCAGCAAGTACTCATATAACATAGACATTGTCAGCATTGTCTGCACTCAAAGGTACTTGCATTTCTGGGTTCGACTTATTCTTCACCACGAGACCATTCGGCTGTCTCAGCCACTTCAGCCAAAGCCAGCGCTCTGCTTCACGCAATATCCGTGACGAAATGGCAAAATTTCGCAGAACTTGATGTTAATTTAGCCGGTAATGAAGCATCTCTAGCCAGCGGGGAACACCGCGAGAAAGGAGCGAGGCCTAGCAGGGATGATTCAACCACGCATAACGCAATTTCCGCATCAGCGAACCGTGAAGTGCGTGCCAAGGGGTTGGGTGGGTGGGTGTTTAAAGGGTGGGTGGAAGAGCCCAGAAGCACTTCTGGTGGCTGCACCCTAACTGGTTGAGTCACCTGAACAGCTCAATTACTGTCTCTGACAGTTTTCCTTCTCCATAATTTCTGAACGCAGCCACCTCACAGTCAAAGTTCAGGTCATTTTGCTTCAGAATTTCTACATGGAACGCGCGCTGTGTGGTGGTGGTAGTGGCGTGCGTGCGTGCGTGCGTGCGTGCGTGCATGCGTGCCTGCTTGCGTGCGTGCGTGCGTGCGTGCGTGAGTGCGTTATTGTGTGTCTGCTTAGGTATGTCTGTGCTGTGTGTGGATACCTGTCGGTGTGTCTCTGTGTGAGTGCGTGTGCTCTTGTGTGGCGTGCGGGTGTGTGTATGAATGTGTGCGTGTGCAGACTTTCCGTAACATTACGGTTCCACAAAGTAGAGGTCGCAGCACCAAAAATAGAATGTAACATAGCGCCACAAGATATGAGGTCACGGCGCCGCAAAATAGATGTAACATGGTCGGAGTCTCTTACCACACCACACAGTACAGATCGCATCACGTCGTGCACACGTCCAGGACTTTTCACGACAGGCGCGGATGTGGCCGTCAACATATTTTAAGAATATCCCTCTCTTTGCCATGGCGCGATGGTTGACAGTAGATCTGCTGACTAGGTTGGACTTACACAATCATATTAACAATAATCACTCCTCCTTTCTCCTCGTCACCAAACAGACCGCTACCTACATTTGTAAGCTGTCAACTTCCAACTCCCTATCTGATGGTCTATGTCCTATCTCCTTTATCCATCTCCATATCCATGTCCTACCTCCATCTGATGGTCGGTGTATCTCCCCCTCCCACTGGTCCTACGAGGGCCTATATCTCTTACTTCGTTGTTAAGATTTACTTTCCCATGGCCTGCACGTGGCTGTGATTGACAGCAGCGCTCTGAGTGACTTCTGCGGACAGTGAATGTTTTGGATTATGCGGTGTCTGCACATGGGTGACCGAGTGCTGAGGGGCTCCAAATGGTGTTTCCAACGCTGCATGTATATCTGCAGTGCGGTCCCTTGAGTGCATTGGAGGTCAATTCCCAGCCCTGTCATACGTGGGAAATTTCTATACTTATTTGTACTACATCTATCACCGTACATAACATAGATAGTACCTACAGCCTAACAGAGACCTTCGTAAGAGACCCCTGGCGGTGAGTGCAGGAAAACACGCGCAGATTTGCTGATGGCAGAAGGATGTTGAGATCTGACTATAAGTATAGTTGTCCATAGTCTTGTCTGTTGACGGCTGTCAGCTCTCTGTGACTTGCCCAGCGATACCCCAGTGACCTGCCAATATATAATACTTTTGGTGACCTGCCTAATATATATATATAATACATCATGCCACCCATCGAAGAAAATATACCCCCCTCCCTTGGCCTTAGCAATATATAATACCTCGTGCAATCTCACCAGTATATAATACCCCCTTGGCCTCCCCAATATATAATACCTCGTGCAATCTCACCAGTATATAATACCCCCTTGGCCTGTCCAATATATAATACCTCGTGTGATCTCCCCAGTATATAATACCCCTTTGGCCTGCCCAATATATAATACCTCGTGTGATCTTTCCAGTATATAATACCCCTTTGGCCCGCCCAATATATAATACCTCGTGTGATCTCCCCAGTATATGATACCCCTTTGGCCTGCCCAATATATAATACCTCGTGTCATCTCCCCAGTATATAATACTCCCTTGGCCTGCCCAATATATAATACCTCGTGTGATCTCCCCAGTATATAATACCCCCTTGGCCTGTCCAATATATAATACTTCGTGTGATCTCCCCAGTATATAATACCCCCTGGGCCTGCCCAATATATAATACTTCGTGTGATCTCCCCAGTATATAATACCCCCTGGGCCTGCCTAATATATAACACTTCGTGTGATCTCCCCAGTATATAATACCCCCTTGGCCTGCCCATTATTTTGCTATATATGATACCTCTTGCAACCTGCCTTTGACTTGCATATGATATAATATTTCGTGTGATCTGCCTAAAAATATAATACCTCTTGTGACCTGTCACACCTACTGACCTGCCCAGTGTATAAAACTCTTTGTGACTCGCCCAATATGCAATACCCTTGTGACCTCCAGTATATAACATCCTGTTTGATCTGCCCTATATATATATATATATGTGTGACTCACTTTAACCTTAGCAATATATAATGCCCCTTTCGACATGTCCAACATAAAATACCACTGCGACCTGCCCAAAGACGTGTGGGATTGCTCAGAAGCTCCCCTCCCCCACCCCCATTTCAGTTCCTATAGGTAAACCTCCGGTAAAATTTTAACATCATTAAAATGCCATAAACGATACTAAAAACGCTACTTGTTCAGACGCAATTGCGGGGTTGGTTCTTGAATTTCTCCATATCAGTGAGCGAATTTCTCCCTATCAGTGAATGAATTTCTCCCTATCGGGGAGCATAGCTTTCGGTTTCTGGCGGCACACGCAATGACATTTATGACCTCAGCATCATTCTTACTAACGCAGGTGTGAATCAAACCTTCATTTTGGCACCTTTGCAGACGCCCAAGTCCACAGACTGTAGAGCACTGTTTCCAGCCTGTTCCTCTTTATCGCATTAACTACAGCAGGTTTAAAATTGCCTGGGTTCTGTCTGTCAGTGAAGTTCACCTTGGATACCAAATGATATGATACGAGCTCCCGTCCCAGTGAAATATCGCTCTGTCTGTTTTATATGTTGGGGTTAGCTCCCTTTTTTAAGACGTTGTCCTTATCCAAATAGCATTTTAAGTGTTGGAGAAGGTTGCTAACTCCATAGACCGTACAGGAACGGAGGTAAAACGTAGCGATAACGTCAAGTCGCGTAACATGCGTACACGATAAATAAGCAGATCTGTGCACCTGTGTGGACGAAAGTACCCAATTTTTTATCCATATCTTGAAAATTGAGAGAAGACTGGTTTGCTTTCATCGGCTAGGACGTGTCGACAAAGTTAGCCCCGTCATCTTGGTGGTGGTGGTGGCGGCGGTGGTGGTGGTGGTGGTGGTGGTGGTGTTTGCGTTTGCTGCTGCTGCAGCTGTGTCGCAGTTGACAGCAGTTACAGTAACAACGATTTGATTGCTTGGTTTATTGCTGAACGTCCAGTCAGCAAGACAAGCTGTATCATGACGGGCAGCAACATCGAAGCCAAGAACAACAGCAAGTTTTCTGGAAAACGTCTCTACCGCCAGAAACACAGACAACTTTTTAATGACAACGAAAAGTGAAGACGTATTTTTTTTAAGTCTCTTTCAAGAAAAGGTCATAGGTCATGTCACCTGCAGCAAGTGACCGAACACTCCACATGACGCACGGTGGAATTTGTTCCAAATTGTCACTATGACAGCTTTATATTTTCCCCCTGTCACCTGGAGAAAGAAAAGTGCGTTCACGCACACGGAAGCAAACTATATCTTCTAATGAATGCACTTTAACAGCACCGTACTAAGCATAAAATATCAATAAATCGGTGAATTTTGGAGAAAATACGATGTCGGAACTGTAGAAAACTCTCTGCAAATATGCAAGGAACGCGAAAATAGGTTAAGATTTATATAAATAACTAAAGCTTGAGTTTTAAAAAAATGCTATAGGCAGAAGGCAAAGTGACAGGAGATATGACTAGTAAATGAGTGGCCTGTCGGTGGAGACCGATGACTGATCACTGAGGTCACTGGAGCGACCGTAATGTGAAAGCATTCACTGTAAGCCATGACCCGCGACACGCGAGCAGCATCACCCGGACAGCGAACCACGCGCTCGTGCTGTTGGTTGTGTCATGACGCGATGAGTAGGTTTTCTTTTGTGGTTAGCATTTCCGCCGAAAGAAAACACACGAAAGAGTTTTGGAGGAGAAGATTATTTTCATTCTAATATGAAGAAAAGAAAGAAAGAAAAAATGCATTCATCTATATCAACTACATAGTTTGAACGTCGTAACCCTTGCACTGCGCCGGGTTATGATTAAGTGTGGCTCTAGACAAAGGGATTTAGAAGTCGCCATAGTTAGAGTGAGTGAGTGAGTGAGTGAGTGAGTGAGTGAGTGAGTGAGTGAGTGAGTGAGTGAGTGAGTGAGTGAGTGAGTGAGTTTGTTATACCCTGTTCCAGCTCGACTTAACCGTCTACGTAACCTCTGTGCAACAGCAGCCGACAGAGCAGGTGCGGAGATGTAAACCTGTGTCTTGAGCAAAACGTGTGCACTTCCCCCCTCCAGCCCTCCCACCCCCTTGCGCCATGTCTGCCGAGGACATCTCTGTGATCTGACTTTATCATTCCTTGATGATCGCCCCCCCTCAAAACAGATTAGGACAAGTTGAATAGCGCGTGCAGCACGTGCTCTGATGACTTTTGCAGACGTGGCACCAGCCAAAATCGCGGGAGAGGAAATCCCAAGGGAGGTAGCCCCTGGAGTGTTCATAGACTTTTTTGCGCTCTTCAGGCGAGCGAAAAGCGATCTAGCCTGCTCGCAGATCTGATTACTATCTTGTGTCTATTTACAAGTAGAGTCCGCCTGCACGTTTTTTTCTCTCCGACCAGTGTCTTATCAAGAAAGGAATAGGGTAAGGATTGAAACAGTTGGCCTCCTTTTTTTGGGGGGAGGGGGGCCTTAAACGAACAAAATTCCATTTTTATACGCTTTTTGTCTTTGCTTGAGAACAGATTTTCAATGCGTCATTTTTATGTACTTTCCTTGGACTTAGGAATGCCTGCTTATCGCGCTGAAATATTCTTGTCTTAAAATTAAAAAAAAACCCACATATCTTCCGGAACGACCAATCAAAACAAAAAGGGGGAAAAAAGAAAAAAGGAAAAGAAGAAGGAAAGAGACAAGAAACAAAATCAAGAGGACGACTTTTTAATGGGTTTGTTTATTCCATTAACCCTCAAGTCCTCACTACCGTATCTTGGCTTTAATCAGCGTTGTGTTAAGAAATTGCATGGCAGTATTTTCTCTGCCATGAACACGCGCAGACATCGCTTGCCCTTCTGGTTGATAAACGAATTTAGATAGAGGAGTCTTCCACCGACAATGATCATCTTTGTTTACTTGTGCTTGAAGTAATTTTTAAATGAGGAAGTAGGGAGCCAAAAAACAGCCTCCTGTAGCGCATGAAAGTTTTTAGGCGTGACCAATTGTTCCTGCAAGAAATTCCTCTTATATGCATTTTTACTTTCTTTTTCAACCACCCACATAGGTTAGTTTAATCCTCCTTTTGTCTAGTTATTCTTGTATTTTCTTTCTCCTCTTCCAGCCACCATCATCTATCTCATACTTTCATGTCCCCCATCTCTCTTTCTGTCTGTCTGTCTTTTTGATTGTCTTTTTGTCTGTCTGTCCCTCTCTCTCTCTCAAACATGTGGGTCTTAGTGATGCTCTAATTAAATTTAGACCAGTCTGAATTGCCATAAGAAATCTCTCTATGCACAGCAAACTGAAGGAATGCCCTTACTGCAATACTGATGAGAGTGAAGGGGATTTTTTTATTTCTTTGCCCAAAATATGACGACTACCGGCTGAGAGAGAGACAGAAAGAGAGAGAGAGCACATGCTTTATAAAACTATAATCGTCACACTCTTGATATGGTGAAATGGCCTGTTAAAGTTCGTTCTCTCTCTCTCTCTCTCTGACCCAGATGAGAATGGATACCTGATCCATGAGTCAAGGAAGGTAAGGCAGCGAGGGAAAAGAGACTCTGCCTTCACGATGTTGGCTCACAGACAACTGGGGGTCTCATACACCCCCACTCCCCTACGACCTAAAACAGGTCATGAGACATCCCTGAAATCTATCTATCCATCCATCCATCCATCCATCCATCCATCCATCCATCCATCCATCCGTCCGTCCGTCCGTCCGTCTTTCTTATAATGTGTATGTGCCTTGAAATCGTGTATATATTGCATTTCGAGGCAGCAAACGAGAAAGCACACAGAAGGAGGAGACAGTACGGACAGACAGACAGACATCCAGACCGACAGGGACTTTTATCACATCATCTACGTCTCTACCTCTCGCAACCCGCTCGTGGGGAGGAGGGGGCTTCAGGAGACGATGCGTGCGGCCTTCGCTCACGTGATCCCACTTCCATCGTTCGGCCCGTTTAACTACGCATGCGCGCACATGATCGCGCAATTAAGCGATCAGAGGGCATAGCGAGGGCAGATAACTGTGATGCTACTTCTGCTTGTCCCATTAGCGCAGGTTGGTGTTTTCATAGCCAGAGACACGGAAACATGGCCAACGTACACGGCGCTCCGTTAAATGTCATCATTTGGCCCTGATTACAGACTGGTAGCCAGCAATCACATCCCGACGCCAGTCAGAGCAGCAATGTCCATAACTTCCTTTTGTTTTGTTTTTTTTAAATACCTCTCCTCCCCTTGCCTCCATCCTCCTAGTTCGTCGCGGGTAACGTTAGAGTTACACCCCTTCTTTCGCCCATTCATCCCATTATGTCTTTCTTCGCCGCTGTATAGCTGGGACGTCACTTCCTGTTGGCTGTGACTGTACCTCTGAAGCTCTCCGAAGCTCATTAATTGTAGCCATCCTTGTAAGGCGCAAGTAACTTTACGCATGCGTGAAGACCATTTGCCTTCCTTTCCTCCCCAAAAGTACCCAAACGTTCCTCTACCACTCCCAGTCTCCACAACCTCCCCACCTACCTTCAACACACGATGAATACGTGACGACGAGGACAACGACGATGATGATGTGAGAACGAAAACGATGATGTGACGACGACAACAATTCAGTTTTTTTTAACTGACGGTTTCTGAAGAAGTTTGAAATTTTGGCAATTCGGGATCCAGGTTCCTGAGGCCAGCGTGGTTGGTATCACTCCCCACCCCTGGGAAAAAAATCAAACGGATTTCAAAAACAACAGTATGCTGCAAATTACCCATGTTTGTTGCAGGATATTATGAAGGCTGTATAAAGTCATAGCCAAATCTAATGTGATGCCCTACAGACGCTAATACAGCCTTTGAAATTTGACGAACTTATTTATTTATTCCCGAGAAGGAAGATGTAATTAAGCATTGAAAAAAATGGTATTAAAGTGACAGGAAAAAAGTTTGATCGCCCGCTGCGTCTGCGACATTGGTGTGAGATCTGAAGGTCGGCATGCTTAGACAAATCTCTTCTAACAAAGTGAATTCTTGGAATAATGGCATTTCCTTTCCAAACACCCCCACCCGTGTCTCTCATCAATGGGATAATGAAAGGGCGAGACGTTGCCTGTTTGTTTGTTTGCCCTGAGGCATCGAGGACGCACTGAAGCGCTGGCTCTCGGAGTAAACGCGCTCGAGAAGCAGTGTATTAACTATGGAAAATTACAGGGCTTGTGTCCGCGCGTTCGGCTCACTT
>SMGT01001153.1:364923-379848 GCA_004794575.1 Lanistes nyassanus | reverse complement strand
CAAGCAGCCGGAAACTAGCATGTCTCCCTGCGGGCACACGCATGGACAACTGCTGTTTTGCCGCCATCGAGACACTAGAGAAATGGCACAAAATGGACAGCTTTATAACATGGTGACAATCCGGGGGAAACAGATAATGGCTAATTGCCTTTTTATTGCAACGGGTCTGCTGTTGTTGTATATGGCAGCGGCCGCTATTAAAGACTAAATTAGTCTGAAGGGGTGCAGCAATTTCCTCAACGAATTTTTCCACCCGTATCGCCCACCATAAAGATTTTTTTTTAAATCAAGAACCAAGCAGCGGTAGTCTGGTGTTCTCTGCTTTACGCTTGACGTTGAGTCGATGCCAGAGCAGATTTTTTAAAAAGTGGGGTGTGGGGGGGGGGAGTAGGTTAACAGCGCAGATAAAGATGTTGAAACGCGGACGCAATCACACAGAAAAGGAATGGATGCACGCAAATGTGCGCACAGACACTCCGCTCGCTTATACATCTCGAAGTCGGTGGGCGAAATGACATGGGAGATCACCTTGCTGTCCGCTCTTCATTCATTTACAAGAAACTGTAAGGTATTATAGTACAACATAACCCTGCACGATGTTAAAGCATGCTATACACTCAATGTAACAGCACGGCATTAAAGTACGACATACACTCACTGTAACTGCAAGGTATTATAGTTCGGCATACACTGAATTTAACTGCACGGCATTAAAGTACGACATACACTCACTTTAACTGCACGGAAGTAAAGTACAAAATACACTTAGTGTAACTTCACGGTATTAATGTACAAAATACACCTAGTGAAACTTCACGGTATTGATGTACAAAATACACTTAGTGTAACTTCACGGTATTAATGTACAAAATACACCTAGTGTAACTTCATGGTATTGATGTAAAAAATACACCTAGTGTAGCTTCACGGTATTAATATACAAAATACACTTTGTGTTACTTCACGGTATCAATGTACAAAATACACTTAGTGTAACTTCACGGTATTAATGTACAAAATACACCTAGTGTAACTTCACGGTATTAATGTACAAAATACACTCCGTTTCTGTTTTCTTCGTTGATCTCTGAAAATGTGCAGGTAAAGTAAAGTTTTTCAGACACAAAAGTCAGCAAGGGCTATTTGTCCTTACAGTTTCCATTAATTTTGGGAGCGGTGGGGTTAGGGTTGAGGGACGAGCTAAATATAAAGGTGTTTTCTCACCCTGGCTGCGAGTAAACAGATGTCAGCGCTGCCCGAGTCCTTGAAAGCAGCTTTTGAAGCCCTGGTAAGCGAGGCTCTCTATGACAGGAAATAACTTTCGCAACCTCTGCCATAGGTCTACTACTCCGCACGGTTCCCTGTGGTAATCTTGCGAGTGTCCCTGTGGTAATCCTGCGAGCGTCCTTGTGGTAATCCTGCGAAGTACATGTTCAGTCTGTTTGTATCTCACTGGGCAGGTCGATGATGTATCTTTGAATCGATAATAATTTTGACTATTCAAGTCTAATAGAGGTGGAAGTTCTAAGCCCTTTGAGAAATCTGGCTTTCTGGTTGTCTTTGTTTTCTCAACTACCAATAGAAAACAATGATGGTGGTACAGAGAGATGGAAGCTCACAGGCATGGTTGCCATTTTGTACATATAAGAGATAATATTAACTTGTCTCGGTTGTTGTTGGATAACGGTGTCTAGGAGTGTCACCTAATCGTGTGAATGAGATGTGAATGAGAGATTTTTCTTGCTATAAAAGCCCTACTTTTTAAAACGTAAGTTGCCTTTTGCCATCTTGGGTGTTAGTAAACCTTTGTTGCTGTGATGGCTTACTAGCAATGCCGTTTGCTACTCCCCACTGGAAGGGCTTCTCTGTATTGTGAGCTTTGGGTTGGTCTTTGTGCCTAGCACTAGTCCTTTGCGTCAGTTAGTTGCTAGTCCTTTGCGTCAGTTAGTTGCTAGTCCTTTGCGTCAGTTAGTTGCTAGTCCTTTGCGTCAGTTAGTTGCTAGTCCTTTGTGTCAGTTAGTTGCTGTGTTCCAATTGTGATTAGGCGTGTGGGATCACCGTAAGATTGAACGTAACACTCTGTACGTTTGCCACAGAGGTATCTGCACGAACTGCGCAATAAGACAATCCCGCAACGTGTAAGGGGGAACCGAGTGGAAGGAAGATAGCCAGAGGCTTGAAGTGAGGACCAGGTGTCCAATTCAAAAGAGGGTCAAAGAGACTGGACTTGCTTATGGAATGATTTCAGAAGTGAAGGGTTGACCAGGTGTGTCACACTGTGAGGGGACTGTGTGACAACGCTAAAGGGAAGGGGGTGGAGGGAGGCGTTCCAGCTTCGGTGAGGATGGGTAAAGGTTTTTGACAATATAAAGTCTGCAGTTATCACGGAAGACGCGAAGAGGAAACCTCCTATCAAGTATCATTGGATGAACAGCAAGGGATGGGTGTGGGGCGAGCTTCTAGGGTACTGGTTGTGCGAACTGTGGAACGACGTGTGTCGAGTGTTGTGTGATTTCTATAGGTAATCGCTGTTTGTACGCAGTGACTCTTGAACAGGCTATATGCAGGCGTACGCCTAATAGTTATTTGTGAAGACCAGGTGAGTGGGTTGTGGTGCTTTATTCGGTGTCAGCGGCGAATGCTAAATCACGGCGGTACAGGACACAGCACAGCGCTATGCAGAGCAGGTAATGAGAGGAGATTTGTATAATAGTTAAAGTGTAGACTTGGTTTAAATTGACGAGCAAAGAAAGCCTGGCTCATAAAAACACACGTCATATTTTTAGTTCTCATCCATATGTAAATAATAACCATCTTTCACTGTATTACTGAGTTATGTGATTCCTTGGGAAGATTGTCGGTGGATGGGAACTGTAGTCGTATGAATCCATTATGTACCATAATACAATGTTTTGTTTTCGCCCACGCCTTGTCGTCCTCTTAAAGGAAAGCTTAACCCTAGACGCAACTTAAGAATTCATAGATATTGAGATTGTGAGTCTTGTCAACCATAAATTTCAAGCTATATCGGTACTATATCCATACAATCCACGTTTTAATTTCGGTAAATAATGGCACACGGACGTCGCATTGTTGTGGTACTCTTTCGCGAATGAAAGCAAAATATCGCTGCTGTCGTCTGGTCTGGTGACGTCAGTTCCCCAGAAGCATTCAACACCCCACAGTGCAAACAGTTCCGCTGTTTAAACGAACAGTGAAATCGTTTAATGTAGACCGAAGCCACAAAAGCTTTTTGGGGATTCCGAGTCCAGCAAAATCAAAAGATTGCTATGCACTTTGTAAAAAGTGGCTTGAAAATTTAAAGAACGCCAATTTGCCTCGGCATGCGAAGGAGTATAAGTAGCACAAATCGCACTGCGATCGTACTTTGTGTGCGAGGACCATTTTACGAGGGAGTGGTTTGAAGGCACCTACGAAAATGATGTGACTGCTTCGCTTGGCTTCAAGACTTTTAAGAAAAAGTTAAAGAAAGGAGCCATTCCGACAATTATCAATACAAAGGGTGCCAATGAAAAAGTCATTGCAGTAAGGCAAGACCGTACGGAAGCTGAGCCTGAGAGTGAGAACAGACGATTAGAGCTGAGAGCGATGTCACTAACAAGTCAAGTTTCTTTATTCTTTTACCCTCAGAGGGTATTCAGAAGAAAAAATAATGTCAAATAACATATGTCAATCGTAGTTCATCTGACATTAGAATATACATATATTGATAAATAAACTCAATGATTAATAAACACACAACACGCACGCAGACGTACCCACGCGCAAAAACATAGGCACCTATTCTCATCTATTCATTAATGCACTCTCCTAAGAAGAATATTAACGAAATTCACTACTTTGGTCGATACACTTTTGTTTTTACAAGAAAAGAGTTTATAAAGTTGAAATGTATATGGCCGGCTCACGTAGTATGGTGTCAGCGCGGTGCCGCGTTCAGCTGTGAAAGCGTCTGCCCGATATCTGTGACGCTGCTTTGAGCGCTGTCGGCTGCGGGCTGCAGTAGCTTTCTCCCTGCCTGGGTAACTGACGTCACTCATCAAGGCAACATGGCGGCTTCCATGTAAGGCCAATGGGCGGCATTAAAAGCTGGGTTGTAAGTGAACAGTTCTTTTGTAGCTTGAAATTTATGGTTAAAAAGACTCACAACATCAACATTCATCAATTCAAGACAGGTTACTTCTAAGGTTAAGTTTTCCTTAATGTCGGTCGTGTGAGTGTGAGCACTTGACGCGACACGTTAGGAGCAAGAAGAGTTTGCCCTGTAAGACTACAGAACGTCACTAGTGACAAAGCCAAGACTGCGTGCAAAGAACATAACCAGATATGGCAGTCACGTCTGCAAAGATGGATGTCAGAAAGTCAAGTCTGCTGTCTGCCAACAGAATGTCAGCTGCCAAGAGCCTCTTTGCCATCAGAAGAGACAGACACCATTTTCCTTGTGGACTCTATTTGAATGTTGGCACCCAGTTCTGTGGCTTTGTATGCCTTTTTTTGTCTGTGTCCCCGCATCTGCACGTGCTTATGTGCATTTGCCAGTTGCCGAATCCGTGTACACAAGCCCACTTTTTTATCTCTGACGTTTTGGAAGAAATAATTTCAGCCACATCTAAGAGGACGGGGTCGAGACGCCGACGGGACACGTATTACTGCGCCTCCTCCGTCACACACCACCACCAGGCTTGTGATAAACGGACAAACACTCGACAGATGGGAAGAGAAAGTCTCCAGCCCCCGTCTTTCTGCCTCTCCCACCGCCTTTCCGCCGACCTGCCAGGCTGTTAAGAATCGGGGTTGTGTACAGCCATAATGCGAGCTGTGTGTGGCTACATGCAAACAAATTAATTTTCAGATGTTACTCGCAGGCAAACAAGTGTCGGTCCTCCAGCGCGAAGCCCGTCGTTTCGGCGAGGAAACGGATTAATCCCGCGCGGAAAAGCCAGAGACACACAAGACAGCGCAATGGGACTACTGTGGAGGAGAGGAGCGAGGAGTGATTTACGGCGATACGATGAGTCCGGGCCGTGACGCGCTTTGCTAGCCGTTAGCACCTGAGTCGGCCTAATGCACATTCGATTGCTGTCGACGACACAATAGATGAGAATGGAGGTGAGAGCGGAAAGACGTTAAGGAACGACGACAGTGTTGTGAGTGTGTGTGTGGGGTGGGTGGGTTGGGGGGTACCAGGGACAGCAAATAGTTATTCGCATTTTTCCTGGAAGGGCAGGGGGGTGGTTCCTGTTGATCCTCATAACTTTGGCGACTGCCCGTGCATTTGATTTCGGGAACGGACGAGTGTCTGTTGGAGCAGCTGCTGAAGGAGGTCTCGTTCAAAATGGTTAGTCTGGCGAGATATTTCGAGAAGAGGGCAGAAGGTTAACTGCAACAAAAGAGCATGGAAGTCCTGTCCAAGTCTAAAAGGGCGACAGGCAGACATTGATGGTTAAAGCTGACGGTGCATTGTGTTTCGTGTTTAACGTCCAGTCAGCAACAAAAGCTATGTCATGAAGGGTTGTTAAGGAGGAGACAGGGCCATGAAGATAAGAAAGAAAAACCTGGAGAGAGGGAAGGAAAAACATGGGCAGAAGAAAAAACAAAGAAAACAACGACGATGATGAAGACGAAGAACAAGTTCCTGCATTATCATCATCATTATCTGTTGAGTGATAACAGAAACAATGGTGATATATCTACTGGACAGGGTAAAAATATCTCTCCACGCAATACAGGACAGGTAAACGCGTTCTTTTAAAGGACAGGTAAACGCGTTCTTTTAAAGGACAGGTAGACACGTTTTTGTAGAGGACAGGTAGAAACGTTTCCGTACACGGACAGGTAAGCCCGTTGCTTTACAAGACAGGTGAACGTTTCGGTACATGACAAGTAGACGTGTTTCTGTACAATGGACAGGTACACGCGTTTAAGGGAATGTAGACACCTTTCAGTACAGGACAGGTAAACAAGTTTCCATACATGACAGGTAAAGACTATTTTGTACACGAAAGGTGGAACCATTTCTTTGCAGGACAGTCAAACAAGGCGGGTACTACAGTGGGCAATGATTTAAAAACAATGGACTTATCTGTACGTTTCAATTCTATATCTCTGCAAGCTTTTGACGTCTTTAAGCACCCGGGAAAACACCCTCCCATCTAAATAAGCTGTTTTAAACTCTGCACGTGTGCTTGTTGTCGCATTGTAGCCGTAAAATACAGTGAAGACTTGCAAGTTTTGTTACTCTCTTGACCTTGAAGCTTCTCGACAAATCATCGAACGATGTCAAGGTTGGGGTACTGGACAGTGTCAACCTCTATGAGGTCCAGACTACCAGCGACGCGATTTGCCGACCAAATCACTCGATCCCTGACCCCTTCCCGTAAACTTTTCATCAATGGAACTCTGGGATAGGGCTACGGAAAGGGGTGAGCGACATTAGCGACAATAGTCACCAGAGGGTTCTTTTATAAATCCCTGTCAGTCGAGTATAAATAAAACAAGGTTTAAAAGAGTTGTTCTTGGGAACTGCCATTGCTGAAGCGACCAGTTGGGCGAGGAGGGGGGAAGAAAGGCGCATGGAACGTGATCCTGACTACCACCCAGCCCATCTTCTCCCCCTCCTCCCCCTTGCACGATTTCCTCAATCGACCCTTCAGTACATTTGTGAGAATAAAGGAACGCATTTCTTAAGATCGAGTTTTATTTCGGTATTACGCAGGAACGAAATAGCTTTCCCCGAACAGTGGTTATTCGGGTATAAATTTAATACTGTTTACAAGCGTGGAGGTGGGGGGCAGAGTTTATTAAAAGACCAATCTTCGATCAAAAGTTTGAGTTTCATTAAATCATAAACTAGTCGCAGTCAACCCAATGCTGCCTTTAAAAAAACGTCAGCAGACCAGCCAAACGCCTTTTTTCTATCTCTAATTGTTTACCAAATTTTTAGACATCAGATAAATATGTCGTTTTCACAGCAAACGGACGCGGAAACCCATCAGCTTTGAATGTTCTCTGCCTCTTTGCCTGGCTGTGTGTCTTTTTCTTCTCTCCACCCCACCTCAACCCTTATTTCCTCCACTTTTCTGTGTCAGTCATCTAGCTATTCTGATCTCTGCTCGATTAATAATCACTATTGGAAGCTTCCTTGCATATTTTCTTGGAGGTATGAGAGTAAGTTTTGGTCAATAGGCTGGGGGACCAACTGTTCCATTGTCAGAGGTGATATTAAAAGCACCCTGCCCAAGTCGGAATTACTGCATTAAAGCGTTGGACGAAGCGTCAGCGGTACCCTGCATACGATATTCTTGTGGAAGCAAGACCAACACATGACGACTGTAGTTTTTCTTGCTTGTGTTAAGTCGTAAACAAGATGGCAACATCATGCCTATTCAGGACAAACGGCTCACCACAATCAATAGACCTCTAAAAGCTGTTGGCCGATATGCGCACCTTTTCAGGGGGATCACTGGACTTCTGCATGGAAATGAAGTTTTCTGCTCCCAGCTGTTGTACACCGGCTCTTTCTCGTAGTTCTGATTTGCATGCGCTTTTGCCAATTGTTTAAACAGCGTATTCAACAAGGCAAAGTTCGCTGAGCAACACGTTTTCCGGTGATTACGATTTTCTTTGTGCTCGACGAGAAACACTCGCACAAAATGTCTTCTGAAAAGAAAAGAAATTTAATCTGTAAACCTTGCAGCTGAATTCTGATACCTGGATTACGACACAAGATCGGGAGCTGGGAGTTCGAAGCTAGGGAGAATGGAATATACGACAGAATCAGTGAGGTTAGAACAATACTTTCTGGGGGAGGGGGTGGCGACTTCTGTTACACGTGGCGCATGTAGAGCTGGATCGCGCCCGTTGCAGTTGGCAGCCACAATGGCCGCGCATGGGGCGAGGTGACTGCACACGTGTGAGTGCGTAAAACTGTTCGTGGCACCGCTTGGCTGCCTGCAACCTACACGTGCCCAACAGCGTTGCCGTGGTAACCGTGTCCGACCCCACCTTTAAGACGGCGTGTCCGCTTTCACGCTCACGCTTTTGACAACTTGCGCGCCCATGCTGCGCGATCAGGTAGGTCATTCGGGGCTTGAGAGACCTCCAACCAATCCAGCCTAGTTTTCCTGCCCAGCTGTTAGTGTGCGTGCGTCAGTCTACCTTTCAGGTGAAGGCTGGGCGAGGGTCCTCAGACTAAGAAGAAAACAACCCCAACCAACCAAATATCCTAAACACAAAATAACAAAAAAAAAATGTACAGCATCGTGAGAGATAAAGGAATAGAAGGAGAGAAGGATCTTGAATAGACTGTGCGTGCGTGCGTGCATTTATTAATGAAAAATCTCTTAGGCTTATTAGTTTTGAAAAAAACCGAACTGTGCACCCGAGTGTTGTGATGCGACTAACCTAGGGGAAGAGGCTTCTCTCTTACAGTGTTTCTTGTGGCAGAGCTAACAAACCGCAATTCACTACAGTTAGATTATGTTATAAGGTGAGTCAGTTCAGCCTTTTATAAATTTGTGGGTCACATTAAAATCGACCGGTTTTCGGGTTTGTTTTGTTTTATTTTTAGTTATTGAAATAATTTAATTATGATTTTTTTACCATACAGCTTTATTGATGTCATAGAGCAGTTACATGTCGCAAGCTCGTAGTAACATCACCTGGTCGTGGATAACTTGCATCAACATAAATAACATTGATGAAATTTTTTTACAGTTTGCAAATTATCTATTTGCAGCCAGACATACCTACCATCGCACGTACACATATAAGTGTATGTATGAATACATGCATAAAAGTAGTGAAGGAAATAAACCAAATATAAGCAGATACGAGCGGGAAGTTGATAGACATGCAGAATAATTTTTGGATCCAATTTCCAATTTACAACCCACTGTAGATCAAGTCATTTTTTTTAAACTTGCTCATCTAAATAATTAGGGGCTAGAAACTACTGTTGTCATGGCATAATGCTGTAGATACGACATGATCTTAAGCTAACAATCTCTTACAATGGATAGAGAACTTGTAGTTTAAATGCCTCTGGTAAAACATTCCAGTCAGCTGTAAATCTACAAATATTTTCAGTAAGGGCGCTTGTTAGCTAGACAAACCACCATCCTAGTTTGCGAAACCTGGACATGTGTATAACTAAGGTAAACCACCCTAAACTATACTAACGAACTGATCCGGACATGCATATGCAGATCTATACACAACGGCACAGAACTCTCCTCAAGACAAATGAGAGATTATGCGCTTGTAAAAGTAAATGGGAAAAAAGCAGAAAGCTGCATGAATATTCAGAAGGTGCCACACCAGCCTTTGTGGGCGCTGGCCACTGGGAGCCCTAAATAATCTCACGAAGGGTGACCAACAAGTGTGTGTTGATAAGTTAAAAGTCAAATATACCCTCTTCTTTCATCGCTGGTACTGTTGACCGATGCCATGTTAATTTTTAAAAAATTGGCAACACGAATATTTATTAAAATTCTGTAAATCGGATAAGTATTCGTTCCTAACAGTTTCGACTGGTATAGGAGGAAGGAGGTCATTAGCTTTACTGGCTTCGTCCACTGACCAGTCTGCCCTCCTCCCCTCACCCCTCCCGCCCCCTCCCACTCCACGCTGCTCTTTACAGCCTGCGCCATTCAATGCCCTTTCGAAAGCGATCGCTGTCTTTTCTTTGTCCTTTGCAACAACAGCAGAAACACTGTTCGATCCTAGCCGCTACACAGTGCCTTTCAGTCATTCCTGCCATGCTAGACTGCCAGTCACTGATCCCAGCAGTCAGCCCCCTCCATTCACCGGCCTGCCACCAAACGTGGCAGGAAGATTTCAGTGGGGGCGAGGATTCTTGTAAGGCTGTCAAAGGTCGCCAGCGCTGACCACCATGAAAGGCCACTGCTGCTTCGTGATAAACAGTCTGTAGTGTGGTTCCTGGACAAGGGGTCTAGAGAACTCAGTCACCACTTGCCCGGATGTACGGCTGATAGCTCTCGTCGCCATATAAAGACGCGGCAAGAGACAAACACAGAGGAAGGACAACAATCTCTCCCCTTCCCAACTGCCTCCCTCAAACTACCCCCTCTTCCAGCATCCCTCCCTCTCCTTTCTCTTTCTAGAAGACGATACGTGGCAATATATTACGTTTGCAGAAATAGAAACAACTTTACAAGAAAACAGAAAGTAGCGCCACTGGGTTTAAAAGAAAACGTTTTTGTTACCAATGCTTGGCCTGTAATATTATATATATACACATATTGCAAATACGGTTTGATGCTCAGGTTTCGATACTTGTGAGGCAGCACTCATTACCCTCCCTGCACCTCGACCTCGAGATAAACTAATGGTTTTCCTCAGTAAAATCACTTTCTTGTCCCCTCCCCCCTCACTCCCTAGTCCTCTATTCCATCCCGTCTTTCAATTAATTTAATTTGAAGTAGTTGATGCGGTTGATGTGGTATAATTTCCACACAAGACTTGGCTTGCGTCTCGTGTCTTCGTGTCTGGGATGATGAATGATAAAACGCCATGGACTATATAATATTAACATTGTAAATGAACCTCTGCAAAACAACAGCTTTTCACTTGCGTTCTATAACGACACAACCTGACCTTTTCGGACCTTTGACCTGAGTCGACCTACCTGAATGGATTTCACGCTGAGGACTCCAGTGGCCTGCGAGTCGCTTTTATGCGCTGACATCTAACCCATGCATGATGAACCGTGATGTTAAGCAGATCGTAGTTTCTTTGCCTAAAGCATTCACTGATCTTTCAAACGGCTTCAATTCCACGCCACTCCTGAGAAAATGTTGACGTCAGCTAGGTTGTATATCGTTGACCCAGATGCGCTCTCTGCAGGCGGTTGCAAGTGCAATAGAGTTAAGAACCCGAGCTGTTTTAATCTCATAGGGATCTCAGTACCAGCAGTTTGAATTCAAAGTAACTGTATGCCTCTGTATGCATGGCCGGTCAAATTTGTGGACGAGAGAAGCCGGAAAACGGTAAAATTTAATTAAAGCTTGTCATTCAAGGTGGTGGTGGTGGTGGTGGTGGTGGTGGTGGTGGTGGTGGTGGTGGTGGTGGTGGTGGTGGTGGTGGTGGTGACAACGACGATGATGCTGTGAGGAGGAGGAGGGTAAACAGCCTTGAACAGGAAAAGCAAGAGATGACTACCGTGCAAGAAAAAAGGCTTGTCAAAAATACCAAATAACGATAAACACATTTCGGCATCACCGGGCAGTACGAAGATTCATACCCCATCAAACCCTGGACACCAATCTAAGTCTGTTACTCTGAAAATCTACGCGAAAAGTATTCACAATTATAAATTTGTTCTGTTTCATACTCCATCAAGTTTACTGTTTGGCAACAAAAGAAGTCGTTATCTGCGTGAAAAACCATTTCTTTGGTGGTCTCGCAATCAACTATCCGTGTCGTAGTTTTTTGCCCAGAATAAAAAGGAACCCATCTCGAATGAACTTCAAATACTGCTCGCAATCAAAACAGCTCACAGTCAGCACCACCACTGGGACCTATTACTAAGTACTGTGCTCAGATTAACTCTCGCCTGTCACCGCCTCAGCGCGCCCAATATTAGCGTCTGATCATTAACGCCTCCCCATAACTCATCAGAACTGAAGCTCCTTTGTGACCCTGTCTGGGAGAGAAGCTGGAATAAAGGCAGAAGCTGTCCACTCAAAGTGCGCTAAAACAGACACGAGTGTCTTCGGGTTCTCATGGGTACTTTCCTTTAAAGAATCGTAAGACAATGGCTCCCAAACAAACCAGATCCGTGGAGGCCCGCCTTTCTTTTGCGTTTTTGACCGCAACGTTTTGACGGGGATTCATAATATTTACATATCAGATGGCACCACTGTTCAGGGGGTGAATTAGCGATGCACAATTGATCCATCAGCCCTTCCGCCAGGGTTTAATCTTTGGCCCGGCCACAAACTGAGGCAAGGCAGGCAGATTGGTAGCGGCAACTCCCTGGTGAAATCATCGCCGGATAATGAGAAGGCCGAGGCTGCGCTGTTCCTTTTGCCGCCTTTTTCGTGTTCTCTTGCGGAGCCTTTCGGTGCGTCAGTTCGCCCAGGCAATTCGTCTTGCGAGAAGCTCGCCTCTGATCAGGGTGGACGCCAGGGCAGCAAGGGGGATTCCGAAGGGTCTGCTTCGGAAGAAAGGTAGGGTGGGGGTGGGAGTGGGGGCTTAGCAAGGGAGCAGATCGTCCAACGGCTTTGGGCAGCTTTCATTAATTGAATCTTGCAGCCGACACGTTAGCTGTGAAGGAAGGGGTCGAGCTGGCTTGCATCTTCGGTTCGCTTTGTGCACAGCGTGTTGGCTCTGTAATATAAACCGCGAACGCCTTCCGTCGATCGTTACAGCTAGCGAACTCTGAAGATACCTTAGAGTGTGTTGCTGTGAAGTACATACGAGATTTTATAGGAGGCAAAGAGGGTGTCTTTGCTGACGTTTGCACTCTCTAAAGGAAACTAATTCGTCCTCGATCGTCGCTGATGCCATTTGCCAGGTTTGATAACTCTACCCGAATATGACATCATCGCCAACCCCTGTATCGTTCACACCAGCGACTTCAGGGTATAGGTCAGACTTTTGACCACCTTAAATGCCTAAAGCAGGATGACAAGAGAGACGAAGAGGACAATAACAACTATGTTGACACTCAGCAGTGATAGGTATGACAACGACAATGATAATAAATGACTTTAAAGTTTTTATTAGAACATTTGAGCGAGAGAAAAGTGCATAAGAATTTAGGCATATACATAAGTAAGTACCTAAGTACGAACGAACGAACAAACAAACGAATGGGCTAAATATCAGACGAGGAGAATGCCGTTTGAGTTGGAGAACAGCGGCCAAGTGAGAAATGCAAAAATTGAAAATATTATAACGCTTGGGCGCTTTCAAAAGCGAGGAAATAAAGGTGGGTGAAAGAGAACTCTGGCTGGGAGCGAGCAGGAAACTAGTTTATGGTCGCTCGCTCGGACACGAAAAGCGCAGCTACGACAAAAGACTGGCCATGATGGAAGATGGCGGGCAAAGTACTTCCGGTGGTTTGACATTTTCCCTTGATGTATTGGCAGTGTAGCGTCCCCTGCACACAAAAGGTAGAGAATCAATCTGAACGTCTGTAAATGATGGATGCTTACATACAATCGAATCTGCTCCGGCCCTTCCGAGCCCGATCAAAAGGTGGTTGTGGGCAATATGAGGTCTGAATGGACACGGGCCACAGCCGAGGTGTAATACTGCGATTTCATAGCCGCTTGCCCAGGTTCCGGTCGGCCATTAAGATTTTCCATGCACTTGCCTTTTACTTTCGCTTTTTTTCTGGTTTATGACACAGGGTTATGAACGCCTGAGGTCTTTCTTCGAAGCCATTAGCGAGATGCATGGCATGGAGTCGCGGCCATTGTCGATCGCTGTCTACATGCGCGGAATTTTGTTAGCGGTGGCCGGTGAAATTATTAACCCTTTAGGGCAAGCCCCACGTCGTCATCTTCATAATGCTAATAATCGTGCCGGACGGTTGTCTAAAAGAGTAGCTGATTGCCTCTCGCAGTCATAGCGTGCCGGAATGAGAAGGGTTTATGCTCAAAGCTTAGATTCTAACTCAGTAATGAAACCGAGACAGTGAGAGTGAGAAAGGGGGAAAAATAGCTAAATGTTGAATGAACAGGTCTTTTTGGACTTAAAAGCGCAGATATACAGGTGTTGATTACGAATTAATCTTCACGCGCTGGATGACCCTTCTCACTTCTTTATTAGCTCTGAAGCTACATTCAAGGGGCTGAAGAAAGAAAAACCTGACAAGCTTAAAGGCTGTTTTAGTCGTGGGACTTTCGATCAGAGGGGAGACCACCCTAATCACGAAATGCTCTCCGCGCCGACCAAAGCAGGTAACTGAGGTTAAAGAGTAAATTTATACATCGGTAAACAGCACCGTCAATACCGTTTTGCGGCTTTGAAGCGACTTAATGCTGCGCCTGTTGACAGGCCTATAAAGCAGGTTGTGAGAAGACACGACATCGGACCCACATTCTAGCCAAGATGGCCGGTCGGCTTTTTCACGGAGCCTGTGTTTGCCATTGAGACGTTTAGACGCAAACTTGAGCAATGGATAGTTCCTTGTCTTTCAGCTTTTCCCTGCGGCTGGTGGAAAAACTGTTAAGTGTCAATCTGTGATCTCTATAGGAAGGAAGACGAAAGCTGGTAGGGGGTCTGGGGGGATGGAAGGAGCACTGCGGCGTTTCTCTCCCCTCACCTGTTCCTCTCAAGCTGAGAAGCCCGTTGGAACCCACAATAAATAATGTTAGTATTATTTGCGATTGTTCAGAACTCGCCTAGAGCTCGTCTTCTGAGATGCGTGTTTTTTTCCCGAACGCGTGCTTTAAGCCACAGGCGGTCGGTGTGATGGGGTTTGGTTGCAGTCTACACGTGGGGATTGAGTAATATTCCGTTCGCAAATTCGTTTAGCCAGACGAAAAAGATAAGCAGCTCTGTGAACATCTCGCGGATTACGCACTTTCGATGCTGATTTAACAAGAATAAGTTATCCCACGTGTTTAGAAATGTTTTTCTCATTTTTCTCTCCCCTTCCCTGCCCTATACGCGTGCGTTTTATCTATCCGTCACGCGCTCATTACCCCACCGATAAAAACAACTGCATTTTTTCCCTTGTTCTCTCCTCCGATTTTCTTTTGGTTGACTCTACATAGTTAAACCGATTTCCTGTCTTTCAGGAGGGAACGTGCTAAAGCATCCACGACCCACCCTTTAGAGTAGGGAAAGAAAAAGATACTGACAGTAAGACAGACGGACGGACAGACTACAAATGTACGTGGGATGGTGGCGGGGGAGGGGAATACGAAT
>SMGT01001153.1:342301-364895 GCA_004794575.1 Lanistes nyassanus | reverse complement strand
GGGGGGGGGGGGGGGGGGGGGGTGCCCAGGTCTGCAGCTATATTTAGAGCGTCGTTTTCCCAAGCACGGGCAAGGAGATCGACGTGAAGCCTGACGCTCAAGTGTCGCACGTGCAGCCAGCGCGCGCGCCGCGTGTAAAACTCGCTCCCCGCCAGAGGGAGCCACTTGTCGTGTGGATTCTTTCCTCCAAACGAGAGCGATCATGTTCAAGCAGGCGCTTCCTCTCCTGGGCGTTGGGGAGAGGTGAAGGAGGAGAGGGGGGAGTCTGAAGTTTCTTCTAAATGTGAAATGCACCTGAAAATGTGGGGACGAAAACTCATTACGTGCATTATACTAACTTAATTATATGATTATTCAACAAGGAGCATGAGCTGGAGAATGGGACGGGGTTGGGATGGATGGGTGGACTACCCAGTCAAAGGTAGGATAAGGAGAAATTACCGTTGGACTGATTCCTTGATTGCTGATACCAATAATTACCTCTTTTCCTTCCTACATTCCGCTCTTTCTTCTCTTCTATTGCTCATCCACCCCGTCGTTTGTCTGATCTATCTATCTATCTATCTATCTATCTATCTATCTATCTATCTATCTATCTATCTATCTATCTATCTATCTATTGAATAGAAGATACTGCATTCTCAAAGTAGGCTGTTGCATACTACGGTACAGTCTGCAATGCTAAATCAGCTACTAAATAAGGATCCGTCTGACAACATACACATAAACGTCGCCAAAAAGAAGGAAGAAAAAAATGAACGGAAGATGCGAAAATCGAACACTGTCGCTGTTTTACTCTGGCGCATGTAAGTGGCTCGCACAACAGCCTTTCTTTACAAAATGTTTTCACCAGACATTCTTGCTCGCCTGTTCTATCACACTTCCGTTATCATTCATTGGTTTGCTCCACAACAACGCTTCTCTCTGGACTGTTCTGGATTTGGAATTGTGTTAATGTTTAGTTTTTTTTAGTTATTGGCCTCAGTAAAGGAACTTCTCATTGTGTCTCCTTCTCTGAGTCTGCCTGATGCCTGTAGCATGTATATCAATCTACCCTTCTCTCTCCCTCTCCCCCCACCCCAGAAACAGCTTAAGTGTTTGTGTAGAGATTTATCCGAGGCCCCCTTCGTCCTCCTCTTCTCTCTGTTATTTACAGTGATTGTCTCCTCCTTATAAAACTAAGCGTTACCAAATGTACTAGACAGACAACCACACATTCTCTCCCTTATCTTTTACTTTTCTGTATGTGCCCCCAAGACAAGGGAGAGACTGAGCTTGGCATTGAAATATTTTCTCGACGCACCTGTCTCCTTTAAGCATGCCATTTCGTCGGTCCAGAGTAGGAAAGCAGAATGGACGGCGGGGAGTTTACTGTATTCCCTGTCCCTCTCCTACAAAAAAAGAGTAACGATTGCACAGTGCAGTGAGCGTAGCTCCAAACTGTTTGGCTGCCCAGGGATGGCAGCAGGTGCAACTGAAGTTCCGTCGTCACGGCTTGTACCAACCACCTCCACAAATACACACGCCCCTTGGAAGGACGTCCTCTGGAGAGAGGATGAAGAGCCATGAAATGGCCGCCAGGACGGGGCTCTCAAGGGACCTCGTTACGGTGCGCTTTCTCGCTTGGAAGCTTGCACGTGCCTCCCCCGGAGAGCTGATGCAAATAGCCGGCTCACGCGCCCAGGGAGCCGTGAGCGGTTAGCTGCCGAAGAGCGTATCATTACTGTAAGTGAAAACGGGTGTCGTAATATGGGATCCGGACGAAAACAGCCGTTTGAAAGGACTCCAGGGACATGGCGGGACATTCGGAAAACAAGGGTAATAACACTGCACGTCCGAGCGGCTCACAGTGCTGACTGTATTTCAAGACGTGTTCCAAGGACAGCGAGTGTTGACAAAGCTGTTGGCGGGTTACAGTTGAACGGTAATTTGCAACAGCTTCGATTTCACGGTGCGATGCCTTGTCTAGTTCGCCGATTGCCTTTTTGTTGTGTTTGCACTTCGAGATGCACTTACCAGAAAACGCAAGTTGTGGATCTTCCAAACACAAGACACGTGGTGACTATTGGGTGTCTTCTTTTGTACTAAAGTAAGACCAGTGTATATTTGGACGAACAGTTTCTAAATGGTCGACAAGGTTGCTGTTTTATCATCAAGAAAAAATGTTTAAACTGATCACTTGTACCCGGTTAAAGCCAATGTTGTTCACACTCCCTCAAGTGTGCCTTTTCGATCTGATGGTAGAATGTTTAAATTAAAATTAAAAACAAGGGAACTGAACCAAGCTAGAAAAGAACAAAGACAAAGACAGTCTACATGTTTCGGGGCACTACCCCTTCATCAGGACGATACAAAAACGACGAATGTTTCCCGACCGGACGAGACGAGTTCTTTTTTTTCCTCCAAGACTACTTTGTCGCGTGCATGCTTAGCTTTAAGGAGAGATGCCAAGACAACAAACAGGAGCCTCACAAACAAAACAGTCTGCAGAAGCTTGCTGCGATGAGATACGAAATATTTCAATGAACTAAAGGGTGATAGGCAAAAGACAACTAAAGTCTGAGCTCCTTTTGCAGACGGATTAGTTAACGGCTGCTAATCATGTTCACAAGAAAACCATCTTGAGAGGTAAAACTGTCTGGACACCCCGACTGTAATTGCTGTCTCACGATCCGTATCGGCTCAAGGGTGGTGGTGTGGGGGGGGGGGCGTTTCTTGTTTAATAATTCGGCGAAGCCTCGATAGGACCGCGCAGTCGCCGAGAGCCAGGTCATACTTTATGGCACAGTTAAGCCTGCGGTTGTGTTTGTGATCAAACCTTACTGTCGTTTACAATTCAGGGGGATCGGTTCCCGGCCTCCCTAGATCTATTAAAATTCTTTTGATCTTGAGGGGGTGAGTGGTTGAGGCGCAGGAATCATCATACCAACCGAGGAGGGCGAGTCCCACACCGTGTGGGCCACGACCAGCTGGCTGGTAAAAGAGACACAGGACCACACATCCCACGCCTTTCCCTAAGGGACCAATAGCGGTGGTGGCGGTAGGGGTGAAAGGAGGGGGTTTAATACCACAATGGACATCTCGATCTTACCACCCGAGCGCATCCTGTCTCGAATGCCTGGTTTTAATGCCGTCTGCAGCTCAGCTTGTGGGTGATCGGCCTTTTTATGATGACGACACCATCTGTTAGCCGCATGCACGAACGCCCTCTAGCTTACCATATTTGTCAATGCGTCGAAAAAAGGACAGCTGACACAGCATGAAGAACTCTGGGGGTTGGGGGTGGAGGGGGGAGTAGGGGGAAGGCGATGACGACGACGATGATTACTGCGATGGAAGGTGGTGATGATGGAAGAGGAAGAGAAGTAGAAAATTGATGATGATGAGGAGGAGGAGGACGACGAAGAAGAAGAAACTGCGATGACGATAACGACGACGACGACGACGATGATGATGCACACAGTCCAATGTTAACTATCTTTCAAAAAAATCATTTCTCCATCACGCACTTTACGAAATTATTATGGTGTCTCTTTTCATTCGCTATATATATTTTTTTCACAGGGTCCCGTCACCGTTTTGTCTGGTATGAAATTGTTCATCTACGAAATGATCAACTTTCTTTTCTACAGCCTTGACATCTGTTCGTATCTCCTGTTCATACATAAAGGCTCACGTGCACGTAAAATCAAAAAAGGCCAAAAGGGTCTTACGATCATTCATATGACCGGAAGTGCAGATAGTAACGCTCATGCTACCCAGCCCAGGATGTTGCTTGACCAATATACAGTTAGTGAACCAAGCCAAGGTAACAGAGTTAGGTCCCTTTATGGAAAGTAGCAAATCAAGCAGCCAGGCGTGACCGTATGACCTGCGTGAAAATGGTGTTATTCTTGTTTTATTAGTCTTCATTTCAAGTTTCCGTACGTCATAAATCCCGTTTTATTATTGTTATTATTCATACGTACGTCTAGCCAGGTTTTAAACATCTTCCGAAATTGGCAACATGAATGCAAATGGCGTGACCGACAAAACACGGGAAAAGGTCAAAATCCATTTAGCTCTATTGCAAAACTGCTTGGGCCAAGGTGATAGAAATTGCATAATACTGGTGTACGAGTTTTCCAGAAAATAAAACAGCCATTGCCAATGCATGCGATCAGCAAGTCTTTACAGCACGTCTATAAACTGCAAAATCTGACAGCGTATTTTTAAATGGTTGTTTTAGTGAGTACATTATATGAATCATATTCCGAAAGTCTTCATTAACGCATTGACTTTTCTTTTATGCCTCATTTCCCTTTCTTTCTTTCATTTATTGTTTCTATTTTGTTTGTTTTGTTTTAAACGTGTGTCTCACAGTACGTACACATTAATCTATTTTCTCTTTTGTTTGCTTTGTTTTAAATGTATGGCTCACAATACGTAAACTATTAGGAAGCCCAAAGCTGGCTTGCATGAGCCTTCGTAGCTGTTTTTCAGGTCATAAGAGAGGACGCACGGCCAATTAGTCCTGTGTATTTTACGGTCACTTTACGTATAAACAGTAAATAAGAACCCTTATGCAAACCAGCCCTCGTTTGGATTTCATGACAGTTCATATCTCTCTTTCTGTTCATATCTCCCTTTCGCCTCGTGCAGTTTGCGTGGACATTATAAGGTACGAAAGGGGATTTTTTGTGTAAATGCAACACAGCCCTGGTCACCTATTGTTGCAGCATGAAGTCTCACTTTCATGTCACATCAGCGACTGACTTGCAGGGACAAGGACTGGAGTTCTGCATGGGGGAAAGTGCCCAAGGATTTTCTAACACGTCTCCTCCCTGCTCGAAGAACGGGCCGAAAAAAGTGTAAGATGCAAGCAAGCTCCACCTTCTCTCGGGAAGGTACCTTTGTCATGCGTCCTGCCTTCTCTTTTAAGCGTCCGTTCGCACGGTGAAGTTTTCTCCCATACGGGGCACGCATCTACGAGGCCTCAATGGATGATGACTTGAGCCTCAAAGCGTTAATAAATAAATAAATAAACCCCCATCGGCGGCGCCATCAATGCAGTGGTCTTTGAAGTCCTTTAGGCGGCCCCTTATTCTGGTTGCCAGTATACTGGTATTAGAGGATAAAGTAATTATTGAGAAGCCTCCAGTGCGAATTGAAGGCGCTGCAATCACGACTGTATGTGACAAGAGCAGGAGGCGGGGAAGGAGGGAGGGGTGAGAAAGAGGGAGAGAGCCAGAAGACCTACATCTTGCTTCAAACTTCTTTGGCGGTCCGCGGCGGGAGAGGCAAAAACCTGGCGTGTAGTGAATACAGATATCGCGTGGTAACACGATCTGTGTGTTTATTTTATCTGTTATTTCCTCTAACCAGCCCTCTTTCCTCTTCCGCTAACAAGCCTAGGTGAGAGTGAGAGCGGGAGAGCGAAGGGGGATGGAGGGGAGCTGGTGGACGAGTGGAAGGCTGGGGGCAGAGAGTGTTTTTCTTTGCTCTGGCATCAATTGGGCAAACACCACGTGTCTGGCATTTCCATTATTTCTGTCATCATCACCTGTAAAAATGAGATGGAGGGTGCGCGGTCGTTATAATGTATACACAAAAATGTCTTATGGCACTGATTGTGTGGGCGTTTGGCCCCAGGCAGCCAGCACGCGCAAACGAGGGAACGCATGTCTACCACAACTTTAGCGGGCCATGGAAAGATCTCTTACAGGTGCGCACACGAACGAACACATGCATTCACTCACGCGCAGATAGAGAGATGCATACTAGCACTAAAAGCGGAGGAGGAACCATCAGGAAGAGCAACGTCTAATAAGCTATTTACTCCGGTACACCTGCTGAGTTCCTCCGATGGTCTGTTTCTTGATGCAAATTACCATCTGCCTAATAGATATCTAACACCTCCCAAGGAATGTCTTAATAATCCCTATTATTTGAATAAATCTAGCATTGATGGACTGGAAGAACCATAAGATAAGGTAGGGTAAGGCGGAACGCGGGTTTTTTTTTAACTGAAAACATTATTGTACTAATAAAATTCCACAATGTCTCTCAACAAAGAAGGCATAACATCAGAACGCTTTTACTTGTTTCCCTTTTTTGTTTTGTTGTAATGTACCGACAAGGGTGTGCTTTAGCAATCTGCTGAGGGCGAACTTTGAGGAATGAGATAGGTACAGGGGAGTTTTGCGCTGGTTTAATTAAATGGCGAAGAGAGGCAAGGGACGTGCAGCAATATGGACGTCGGGAGAACAGAGAAGCAGAGATAAAATTACACATGCCGTCACAAGACGGTGGTGGTGGTGGTGGTGGTGGTGGTGGTGGTGGTGGTGGTGGTGGTGGTGGTGACGACGATCCAAACGTCAAAGAACTGTTAAAATACTAAGCGTATTCAACGGTTTGGAGACTAGTTCTTTTGGAGGACAGATACAGAGACAAATAACGACGGGAAAAAATCACACATCACCAACACAAACATGGTGCAATACATTAAACGAAAAAAAAAGAAAGGATAGAAGGATCGTGCAGTCTCTTTATCCTTAGTTTTTAAGACGTTTCTCTCACACTGAGTTGTTGTGGTAAAAGCTCACTCTCGTTTCCTCATGTGATGTGGAGAAACAACTAAACCAGCTATTTCGAACACAATGTCTCTTTTTGTTACATTTGCAACAGCTTTCCAACTGTCGTTTTCTAGGACCGAAGTGCAGATACAAATACTCTAGCAACCCAAACTAAGGGTAAGTTACATGGAGGCTCGTATATCCTGTCGTCCCTACGTAAAGCCGCACATAAAATACACAGGGCGAACGGACTTCACCACATATTTTAAGAACGGAAATACAAACGCAACTGAATCCGGTAGTATCTAATTATGCGTCTCTTTCTGACTGTACAGATCCGATTGCCCTTCGTCTTTCCTTCATGCTGGTCTGTTTTATTAACTTTCCAAAGTTAGAAAGAAATCCATTCCGTTTCATTACTCAGATTAATCGTTTCGTTTTCCATTCAGAGAAACATTTTGTGTTCTGCAACAATTTTGTATCCTTCCCGCACTATATTGCCAGTGAGAACGTCCAACATTATGTGCTCTGACCAAGGAAATGTGTGCTTGAGTCGGGGTGAGGAGAGAAATAGCACAATTTTGCAAACACCAAAGAGTTTTCGGGTTCTAGCTTTTCAAAGGCATTTCCTCGAGGCAAGCTCCAGTAGAGAAACGTCCGCCTCTCCCCAAAGAGAGAGAGAGAAAAAAAAAACCACGCGAAAATGGCCGACTTCCTCTGCAAAGTGCTTTGTGCGGCGTCCGTCACAACACAATAATATCAGCGGTCTGCGCGTGAACAATTGGCGAATCCTCTCAGTATTCACGGGCGCCTTGACTCGTAACGATTTCCCATCGCCCAGGTGAGTGTAGGGCCGGCAGGTCGCGCTCTTGGGCAGGTAATCGGCGACCACGCCTCGTTGACTTTCCACACCGCCAGGTCTTTGGCTGCCCATTATCCTGACGTGGCCCGGCCGGCTTTGCCCCTGTCCCCGCGTGTAACGCGACAAAAGAAGAACTCAATTTCACGCTCTAATCGCGAGCTCGGCTGGCTGCCCTTGAAATTGATCCCTCTGTTTGGAGCCAAAAGGTGTTGCGCCGCTTATTGAAGATCATGAAAAGGAACGGCTGTTAATTTTCAGACAAAACCTTTTGCCTTTTCACTCTTGTTCTTGACTTCAGCAGTTAGGCTGTCTACCGACGTGTCAAAACGCTGGGAGAGGGAAGAAGGAAGGGCTAAAAAAGGGAGAA
This sequence comes from Lanistes nyassanus, assembly GCA_004794575.1. Taxonomy (NCBI): domain Eukaryota; kingdom Metazoa; phylum Mollusca; class Gastropoda; order Architaenioglossa; family Ampullariidae; genus Lanistes; species Lanistes nyassanus. The sequence continues at coordinate 357,112 of SMGT01001153.1, read as the reverse complement.
GCGGGGATTGAGATGAAGCGAGACCAGAGTTTAGAAAAAGAGGGAGGGGAAAGGTCGGGTGGAAAGAAGAGGGCAGAGGAGGGGGTAGTGGGAAGGAGGTGGGGGAAAACAGAGGGGAGAGAGAGAGAGCTCAGATAGAGACATGGAGACAGAGAGAGGAGGAGAAAACCAATCGAAAACAGAAAAAAACACCTGATCAGCTCTGTTGCCTGAACGTGGATATGTAGAGTTACGCAGCAGAAGAACAATAATAACAGCACAATAATGCTGTCCTGAGATTATTAAAGCCCTTTAACGATAGCCCGATCGGTAAAGCTGCGGACTAGCTTGTTGAAGGTTGCTTGTTCGAATCTCTGTATGGGCAAGGATTATTTCCTTGAGATAAACATTGTGCAAACGCCATTCGGCCGTCTCCCCGCACATTAAACTGCCTGTTCCCGCTGGCCATCTTAATGCAGCCATCAGTCTGGTGGCTTTTTCAGCGCATAGCTTAATAATAGGACCCCATCCCGCATAAAGTGCGAAATCACCGCGAGGTGGAAGAACCAACCAACCAACCAACCAACCAACCAACCAACCAACCAACCAACCAACCAACCAACCAACCAACCAACCAACCAACCAACCAACCAACCAACGTGAGTCCTTAAATAAATTACGGACAGTCAATAACGTTTCAGAAATAACTTGATCTCAAAAACGTATATCCTTAACAACGGTTGAGTCTTTTCTTAAGGGTTTAAAAGGTCATGTGCAGCGGTAGCTGAACGTAGCTGAACGTGCATGTGTTGATCTGCGCCTTCGTGAGGGCGTAAGAGCTCAGGAGCACAGCTACACCCCGCACACTTATACCGTTCGTTGGGAGAACGTGAAAACTGGGAAGAGGTGGAAAAGGGAGGTTGGGGGAGGAAGAAGGAAAGCTACAGGGGGAAGGATGAGAGAAAGAAGGGGAAGAGGTGGCTGAGTTTCAAGTATCAACCAGTAATATCGCTATCGTAGCATCGCAAATTAAATTAAGGAGTAAACAGAGCTGCGAAACGCGCTGCTCTCCTTGTCCTATCTTGTTTCTGTACAAGATTTCTATCCATCTTCGTGTTTACGACCAGCCATTACACTGTTTGGAAGCTAATTAAGATTCTAGGAATCTGTTTCTTCTTTCGTTTTTTTTTTTTATGTTCGGTCAAGGCATCAGCACTTAGAAATGTCTGTGTGGTCCATTTCCTCTTCGTGCTGGAATCTTTGTCTAAACGCCCACCGTCGGGAACATTCCTGTGCCGATTTATATTAGGACACGTAGTTTATCGCTTGTTGTGCATGAGCCCCATACTCTAGGGGTTATTCTGCACTATGGGGAGGAAGTAGAATTCGGTTACCAACAAGATATGAACCGAAACATTCTCCGCACTGATACCTGCACCAAGATGACCAGTGAGTAAGAGTAGTTAAATGTTCGAGGCATGACTACTGATGGAGTCTGCACAATGGATATAATCCTTTGCCACTGAAGGCTTGTTTCACCAGCATTCTTCCGCACGTGAGTCTGATGCTGTACCACTAAACTATCCAGGCCATTACCTCCTCCCCCCCCCCCCGTGCTTTAACTCATAAAACAATGCCAGTAGTCGTACTTACCGCGATCCAGTTACCTCCCTTTTCTTGTGACGAAGAGCGTCTATCAGCAGGTTGGGTTTTGTTACTTGGTGAAAACAGATAAGTAATCAGGTAAAATGTTGTTTGGGTTCTGATTTTTTCGTGAACCCATTTAGCCTTTAGCCAGGTGTTTATCTATTACCTACTATGTTTCCGCTTGTGCATATGTTTGATAATCCTTTGCTTACTGCACAATCAGCATACAGGTGGCACCCATGGGCAAATTATATCCGGCTGCCATATTTGTGTAAGAAGTCCCTCCCACACCGGCTGCGAGTCTGCATTCGCCTCTGACTTGGGGAAAGCACGTGCAGACCACCTCTGATCCCGTTTAGCACAGACAGGGTTGAACATATACATGAAAGCAGATGCCTTACTTAATACCGAACCGTAACTCTATCTCGCCTCCCCCCCAAAAAAAATAAATAAATAAAAAACAGCTAATGCGGAAATCGAACCTGCGACTTTTTAAATCTTGAAACCTAATGTCTAAACCACTCAGCTATCGACTGCCACGGGTTGGTTTCTTCACTGTAAGTACAAGAAGTGAGGCTGTGTAGAGAGCTTGATCTATAATTATCTTTTTGCTATAATTATCTGTTAGCGACCGAGATGGACATGCGCAGTGCGTTTGATACTCCGCGCATGCGTGCCCCAAGTCGGTGGGAATTGCAAACTTGCACCTCGGCTAGAGTGGGTATATCTATCGGAGTCTGCAGGAGCTTGAAACTTGCAGGAAAAATCTCTACGCAACAGACTGGTAAAAGGGAACTCGGACTTTGAAATCCTATCATCCTTCTCGAACTCCGCGACGAGAGGTATAACAGTCGTTGTCAACATATCAACCAAGTAAGTTGAAAGGACAATCGCTGCCAACTTTTTCCTCCACATTTGGGAGCCTGGTATATAGTGCAACCTGCAATAAATTCCTACCCCTTGTCTACTATCTCTACACTCAATCATCAGATCACGTGATTTGACATGGCCAGACGATTGTCAGATATACGTAACCCACAGTTATGATAATCATCGTCATCATCATCACTTTGATATTACAACAGTAAGGCAAGCACCGTGACTGTCAGTCAGCAGGCGGTCAGGTGCACCTTGCCGAGGTCGTGCTAACCAGCCATGCGTGTTGTGTATGATCAACAGTGCTATTGATGTCCGATTAACAGTATTTTATAAATAAGAGCTCCCAGTCCTCTTTGGTGTTTGCTAGGACACAGCTGTGCCCGTTACTGATCAGAACACATGATATAAATCTGTCCGCATTTCGTAGATTGCTGCAAACACCACAGGTGGTTTTTAATTCATTAGCTTGGCTGTTTTCTCTTTTTATTTTCGCATCGACACCACCTCTGTACATGTGGTCCGCTGTAAGCAGTTCGACTATCTAGACCTCTGTTAACATAAGCTAAACATGGTAGCATCTGTGCGAAAACGTTCACATTGCTTAGATTCAAGGCTGACAAAAGATGGCAAGATTCAAGTACTATTAAGGAATTATGTTATTCTTTTTCCTGGGGAAAGGAACAAAATTTCTGAGTAGTCGCATGTCTAACCCGGCAGCTTTTAGAGAAAACTCTCTCACTCTCTCTGAGGGTGGGGGAGAGAATGGAGGTCTCTATCGATCGTTGGAAAAAAAACCTCTGCTGTAGAGGTAGACAGCTGCACTAATTCTGCACCATGTTTTCGTTCAGTTACCCACACCATGTGAGTGGCATAAGCTTTACTGTAGGAACACTTAAATGTTGTACTTGCTTACTTTACTAATTCACTTCATAGCTTGTGCCAATAACCAGGTTCTTGAAAGTAGTGGCTGAAGTCACCAGTGATTGAATCCTTTTAGGTCAGGAATTTCCCGACTATTGAATATGATTGGCATGTGAGAAGGCATTTGATCACTTCAGCCAATAGGAGAGGCTTTCCTCGTCGTTATATTTTGTCTTATGTTTCCTTATTGTTTTTTTTTCCTTGACAGATCTTCCTAACGTTGATCACATCAGCGTGTGGTCACAACAGTGCTTGCTGCCTTGTCTGAGTTGTCACCCTTGGTGGATGTGTATGTAAGCAAGTTTAAATCAACAAAGCAGCAGCATTATGTTTTTGATATGTGCATCATATCACAAAAGAATATCCCATAATCAAATCACAGCAAGGTCCAATTTTTACCACGGGTGCCCAGTGGCTGTAATTAAATGCTATTTACCTTATAAATCTGACGCACTGTGATCTGGACAGATATATGAGTGCATGGTGTGTGGGGGCCTGGATAGCTCAGTTGGTAGAACTGCTGACTAGCAGGTGGAAGGTTTCTGGCTCGAATCCCTGTGTGGGCAAGGATTATTTCCTGGAGTTATGCATTGTACAAACTGCATTCGGCCATCTCCCCGCACATTAAACTGCCTGTTCGCACTGACCATCTTACTGCAGCTACCAGTCTGGTGGTTCTTTCAGTGCATAGATTAGTAATAGGACAGCACCCTCAATAGTGCGAAATCTCCTCATGGTGGAAGCACTGTCGTTCTAAATAACCAACCAACCAAGTGTGTGACATTGAGAGTGTGCTGTTGCTTGTCTGTGTCTGCTCTTGTGCGCGTTTTACATGGTAATTATTTGTTTGCATGTGTTTTCTAGTGTATCATTATGCTTATTGTTTATATGCATGTATATACAAGTACAAAAAATTCTGATATTTATGTAATTATTTGTCAGGTTATGTTAAATATATTTTTGTAGTTCAGTTGTTATTTTTTGCCCTGCCTCTATCAGTCAAATATGTAGGGAAGCTTACTGAGAAAGATAACGATTGATTAATGGCACAATTAGAACACAGATGTCTAATGTTATTGTGGAATCTCAAAACTATATCAAGCTTTAGTTGTTGGAAAATAGCTGAGATTAAATTTGGTAAACCGTGAATAAATGCTCTTCTTTAGTTCTTCTGTTAAAAAAACAAATCATATACACACAACAGATGTTCTTACAATGTTTTTTAATTTCACAATGACCCCGCTGTTTGAATTAGTTGTTAGACTTGTGAAATGCGATGACAGAAAAGATAATTGGTGAGTTCAACAGGTGCTCCCTGGTTGGTTTGTTCGGGTTCGTCCATGCGTGTATGTACTTCTTGTAGAATCACGAAGTGTAAAATATTTTTTGAATAATAAACAGTTATTGAATAATTAAGAATATTAGCCATACATCGTACCCCCCCCCAAAAAAAAAAAAGATGCGGTGTGCGTTCACAGAGTTGGTAATGTGTTCTTAATTAAAGTATTCGTTGAAACAGCCTGTTGCCAAATATCCAAGTCATTGTTTTTGAAATACTGCCACTCCCATTCTGCCTCCTGCAGCGCGATGTGTTTTCGTTCCCTTATTAGATATAAGACTTTTATTAGCAAACTCTTGACACTGAACCATGGCAGCTCTTAGAGTACTTCGTTCTTAGAGCATCAAGCCATGTAGAAACAAAGACAAATGTTGATTCCATATTGTCTGTAGGATATAGACCTAAGAGATAGAAATTCTCCAGACAAGAATCATAAGCCGCAGAAGAGGTATTCTGTGCCTGCTTGCTGTCAGAACCAAGTCTGAGAGTAAGATTTATGCGTGATTTTGATCAGGCAGTTCTCAATCTTGTTTCAGACCAAAGGCGTGTGCGGCCCCTAGTGATATTTCATAATTTGTAGCCGCCAGTGGTAAGGACTTCCCAAGTTTTAAAAAAAAGTAGGGGCTTTCTCACCCCACACGCCCACCCCGACCCACTTTTCTTTATCTCTTCCAATCAAAAATACGAGATCAAAAGGATCTGACATTTTTTGGTTCTTTTGAATTTCAGTTAGTCTTTCGTTTTACAGGCAAAGTGCCTATAAGGATAGAGACAGAATCAGTCTGTTGACCAACCACTGGTGCTGTTGTTGTTGCAGTTCTTGGCGTTTTTTGCTGCTTCAGCTACTGGGGTTCTTGGCAGTTGCAGCTACTGGCGTTGTTACTGTTTCAGCCACTAGTGTTCTGTTGTTTCGGCCATTAGTGTTGTTACTGCTTCAACCAAAGTGTTGTGTTGTTTCAGCCACTAGTGTTGTGCTGTTTCAGCCGCTAGTGTTATGCTGTTTCAGCCAATAGTGTTGTTACTTTTGTGCTATTTCAGCCAATAATGATGTAGCAGTTGCCGCTGTTTTAGTCATCGAGTTAATAAAGAAAACAAACAGAATGACAACGAATTACGCCCCAGGTATAATGTCCAAAATAATAGCGTCCAAGAAATAGCGGTTAAAGGACAACGTTGAAGGAATTACGTCCTAAGAATAACGCCCATGGAATAACGTTGAAGGAATAACGTTGAAGGAATAACTTCCAACAATAGCACCCAAAGAATAATGCCAAAAGAATAACGCCAAAAGAATAACGTCCAAGGAATAACGCCCAAGGAATAACGCCAAAGGAATAACGTCCAAGGAATAACGCCCAAGGAATAATGCCAAAGGAATAATGTCGAAGGAATAACGCCCATAGAACAATGTCGAAGGAATAACGCCCAAGGAATAACGGCCAAAAGATAATGTCTATGGAATAACATATAGATAGGAACATTTTCAGAACAGGAATAACGCTAAAGCAGGAAACGTGTCTGAGGTATGACCAGGAAATGAAGAACTGCAAGGCAGCAAACAAGGAAGTGAGGAACAGTCTCCGGGGTGGAGGGGTTGGGTAGGGTTGTCCGCGAGACAGTCTCGAGAGAGGGGGGAGATTGTCAGCACCTGACATTGTCAGATGACAGCAGCGGTCATGTCCGCTGGTTACAGGCGGCGGAAAGGCCCATCTGCCCGACCCGACAGACTTCACATTATGGTGGCGGAGCTGGAATGCGGGATGGTGTTCGTGAAAGCGATGGAGAAGACAGTTTCATTAGAGAAACAGATCTTAAGACCCCAGGACACGCACACAAACACGCGCACTCACATCCACTAACATCAAACACACAATTCCTTCTTCCTCGTCGTCGTCACGTCTTCTTTGTCGGTTTTGTTATTGTCATGGTCGCCATCAACATCATCACCCTCGACATCGCCAGTGTCATCGTTGTTGCTGCTGTTATTTGTTGCAGCACTTTCGTTGGTGATGGTGTATTGTTGCATACACAAGTAACTGCAAATTTTGTAATGCTGGAAAATACAAAATGGCCGTAAAAGTAGCTCTGCCTTTCAAACAACCTTGTCTCGATCATCGCAAAACGATAAGAAGTAGGGCAGGAACGTACGCGTTGTGTAGTGTAACCACTCCTAAGCTAAGGCGTGAAAATGAATGCATATATTAAATCCCATGCCATAGAGTCTCCCACAGCTTCACTGGTGCGCGGTTGAAGCCACCAAGAAATATTAGGTTGATAATCAGATCAGACACAATGCAGGTTGACTGGTATGAGGTTTCAGCTGAAGGAAAACGTCCCCGAGCAACACAATGGTAGTCAGCAGCTGGTCAAAAATAACCAGGAAAGAAAGAAGAAATCTTCATGACATCGCGGAGCAGAATTACTGTTTCACAATTAATTTGTGATTTGACTTCTTTTCGATGGCTTTACATCTGTGTCACTGCACAGTCCTTCTGAAAGGCTGTCAATGTAAGGATTCTAGACAGTTAAATTCGAACCTCTCGTTTGTTGTATTTTTATTGCCTGCCTGCCTCCCTGCCTGCCTCCCTGCCTCCCGGTCTGCCTGTCTGCCTGTCTGCCTGTCTAGTGTATTTACGTATTCATGAATATATGCAGCTACTTACATAGGTCAGTATGTAAAAGTCCACTAAACAAGAAGTGTTCAAGTTAAAACACTTATTTTGTTACCGATGCATTTTACATCGATATAGAACGTTTTAGTTTAAAAATTGTTTTGATCTGTGTTCTCGAAAGTATTCAAATTGCCAGAAAACTATAATGGTGTTCTGATAATGTTTGTAATGTGTGCCAGCAGCAAGTCTTCAATCAAGTCAGGGCATGTTTAGAACACTTAGAACACATGTAGCACACATCTGACATACTATTTACACAAGCAGCACATGTTTGGCACCTATTGTAACACATTTGCATGTAATCAGTGGTAAAAAATATTTCGAATATATATACATACATGCATGGATCGTGTATGTGTGTGAATGGATTGGTAGATGCCAGACAGATGGACGTATAGTCTTGAAATTCTCGAAGTTGCGGCCAGTTAAGACGGAGTGGAAGGTCTTTGGGTGTCTGGATAGTTGTTAACAATCGGCTGCATGGACACTTGACGGATGATGCAGGGTCCTGAGCACAAGTGAACTGCAAGAAAGAAAGATATTAGCATCGAAGTCAAGACATTCGCAGGCAACAGTTAGTATTTATGTCGGAAAAGTCAGCTGTCGCGCGCACACCGGTCATACAGCCTTCAAGCAGGAGGAGTGAGGGTAGAGAAAAAAGTCTGAGAGAAGGAAATTTGGTTTACACACTCCACGTGTTATTGTTAACATTTGTGAAGTAACAATTGCTTTAGTTCCACCTCAAAGCCCAAATCTGAACATAGTGGTCACCTACGTGGCATTCGCTTCCGAGGCGAGAGGTCGGTGGTTCGCATCCCAGCCATTCATACCTAAGACATAAAAATTGGCAATCTAGTAGCTGCCCTGTCAAACTCCTGGCATTATAAGGAACAGCAGTAGGACTGGTTGGCCCAGGGTCGGTATGATGTGACTGGGGGGACTGAAACCTGTGTAGTGACAGCAGTCCCACGTGTGGCAGCACGTAAGCTTTGTCTAACCAACACCGTCCTGATATGCACTTAGTTTGCGGCAGGACGTTAAGCAACCACAAAAAACATCCACCCTCAGCTTTTTTAAATTTAATTTTTAGGAAAACAAGACAGTCAAAAAGTTGAGAATTACATTGGTACTTCTGCTCAGGGTACCTGGCTGGTTTCTTTCACTAGAGCTTCGCTAGGGGAGAGAACCACAACATATCTCTGTGATTGCAGACAGTATATAGTATCGGTGTAGCTCAACATAACTGGTTATGGTAACCTGTGGTGGTTTCGCTCACAAGCTACTACCAAGTAGGCACTAACATGACAGAGTGAAATATACTATGGAACAGAAACAAAGGAGGGGTAGGTAGGTACAGGAGTTTGAAAATAAACTTGTTCCAGGTCATTGATTCATCTAGGTCGAAATATGCCAGACCGCTCTTTCTTCCTCCCCATGACAAAGCTCTTTGGAACAAAAACGCACACATACCTTCTAGCGAAAAAGTAGGCGCATGCATACGTACGCACACAAACACCAGCATAAACACACACAAACATAGATCTGCACAACGTGCGCAAGCCTCCACTCAAGGGCATAGACATGCAGCCCTACCTTTCGTTGCAATAAATTATCCTTCAGCTCATCGTCTTGCCCAGTTTGTTTGTCTCCTTTATCTGCTAGTAGCCCCCACCTCCACCTCCACCTCCAACCTCTATTCCAGCCAATCCTATCTGTGTGTGCGTGTTTTTTAAGGGTCTGAGAAAGCGATGCTGACAACATATTGCTTTACACGCATGCGCAAAGCACAGACTCATCCAAGCGTCTAATTCCAACTCCGAGAGGAACAGCCAAACGTGTTCATCACCAAACATTTCCTAATTTTTATGCTTCTAATATTATTATTGCTTCTGTCTTTCATTCCAGTCCCCTCCCTCCTATTCTTCTTGTTGCCGCCGAAGGCTTTGAAAGATTTAGCTCTATGACAGATGTTTATTCCTTGCTCGTCACTATGCGCGGGAGTCGTGATTTTATTTGCAGCATCACCTAATTAAGACAGATGTTAGTTTGGCGCTCACGTTTGCAGGGTCCCATGGGCGCCGAAGGGTGGCCTGGATAGATCAATCTCTCGTAATGGGACTGTGTCAAAAACTTCGTCGCTCCAGAAAATATGTGAAATTAAAGATCAGGCGAGCTTTATTAGCCAGAAGCTAGCCGCTTTGCCTTGGAAGCGGAGCGGGAAATTGAAATTTCGTCTTGGCAAGGGGTCACGGATCTAATTCACTCCCCTTGCTGCTGGACGGATGATAATATTGTCTCCCGTGGCCGATACTTCGGCGATGTTCCTTTCCTTTTGGTTTCTATCTCGTACTTTTTCCCCCTTCCTCTTCTTCTTCCAGACAGCAGTTGAGATTAAATATCCCGTCAAAGAAGTGAGCGGTGTCTCCTGTGGGTGATGATCCGATAACAAATGTATCCCCCCTCCTCTCTCTCTCTCATCTTTTTCTCTCATTTTTTTCTGTCTTCCTCTCCTTCTGCAACCACATCCCCTCACCTCCCAATCCCCTACATAACCAGTAAAAGATAAATCGTAACACATTGCACCACACCACCACCACACACACACACACACCACACACGCACACACATACATGCGCATGCGGGATCCCGAAAATCCCGATCTTTGAGAAAATAACAAAACACGTGTGAGATCATACAATTATTTCCTATTGCATTTCTCCCCCCCCCAAAAAAAAAAAGGTTGGTTGGTTGGTTGGTTGGTTGGTTGGTTGGTTGGTTGGTTGGTTGGTTGGTTGGTTGGTTGGTTGGTTGGTTGTTTGGTTGGTTGGTTGGTTGGTTGGACAAGAAAAGACTCTTTTTCTCTATTTCTATGCCTTCTTATTCTACCCTTTCTGTAATTTTTATGCTTACTCGAAAACACGTGCGCTCTCGCTTTCGCAGAGAGAGAGAGAGAGAGAAGCGCGCTTGCACGTGTGCACGAAAAATCTTTCTTGTGCGACTCAGATAAGGATCGCTTACAAGTGTGAGGGATGATCCAGTATTCCAGTCCCTCTTTTCATGCAACCGCCCACTAGCGCGCGGGCTCTCTCACCCCTCGCCGAGTGGTCTCCCCTCTTTCAAGCCTTCGAGCAATAGCTCTGGGATCTTCTTCGCATGGATGGACCATTATTGGTTGCAGAGTCGGGTCATGAGAGACACCTTGTCGTGGAAATGAAAGAGATAATTTACAACTGTCGTCTGTTGCTGTGACAGGCAGGGGCAAAGAGTTCCCGGATGAGGGCGATAGGGGAACCGACAACAAGAACGGAAAGGAGAGAGCAGGAGAGGCGAGGAGGCAGAGAGAGAGAGAGAGAAGAATGCGTGAGAGGTCATTATAATTAGACTGTTACTTACCTCTCACTGGGCTCAGAAATGTGACGAAACAAGTGACAAAAACACTCGCAAATGATGATGATGATGATGATGATGATGATGATGATGATGATGATGATGATGATGATGATGATGATGATGATGATGATGATGAACAGAAAGTTCGCATTTGGTGTTCAATTATGGTGATGGGAAAGACCACCTATGTTATTCATCAGGCAGGAGAAGTACGTGTATACAGTCACACGTCTAATGTTGTAAATAAATAAATAAATATGCGTTTAAGCGTCTTTAGTGCATGCGTTTATTTATTGAAGTGTGTTTGCATGTAAGTTCATAAAAAAGCCTGATTTCGAGTACTTGTGAATGCGTGAGCCTGTGTTCGTGCCTGTATGTGTGTGGGTGTGTGCTTGCGCGCCTGCGCGCGCTAGATGGCGGGCTGCTGGGCGCAGAGAAGATTATTTGGAATACGGAGTGAGGCGTTAGTCTGATTAATGGCTTCACCATTAGAAGGTTTTTTCCTCAATTACGTCACGTCTGCTCAATCAGTCTTCCTCTTAAATCTCCCTTCTCTTTCTGTGTGTGTACGGGATTTGATGTGGATTCAATTTTCACCATTTTCTTCTCTTGCTTCTGTCTGTCGAGCAGTACTTTTGATACATAGAAATCGGATTTCCTTTACAATTTCACGTTTTATTTTTATCCTGCTTCTTCATGCTCTGTGTTTGTGTTATAATCAACTTTATCGCAATACTGGCTTTCTGCTGCTTTGTTTAAATCCCGTGCTTAAAGTTTGTCCCTTTGAAACTTTTGACTACATTTTCTCTCTAAATCTTCATTCTGCTCGAACAGTTTTTATCTCCCCTGACATCTGCTCATTTTTGCTCGATTAGAGCAAAATGTTGTCAGGTTCGGCTCAACGTCCTGGTCTAGCACGTCACGTTACTGAAATGTAGAGGACCAGTCGCCATTGTTAAAAGCATTAACCGGCCAAGTTTCAGCCGCATCTTCAATCTCAGTCTGTCCGCCTCTCCCTGGGCTTATTTTTTTTAAACAGAGTGCCACGTGATGGGGCCAGTACGGAGACGAGGATCGGATGACGAAGCACCTCTTGACACACAGGAAAAGGAAGTGACGTTATCAAAAAATTGTCAATTTCGCTCGCCGCGGCGGAACAGACAGTAAGGAACAGGCTGTGTCTGCACGAGGCGAGATGGACGCATCTCTCCTTTTCAAATAACACGGCCTCGGACTTCTGATAAATAGACAGTCACATTAATTTGTGTTTATTTTACGCTTTGGGGCACCATAAAGAAAATATAATCGGCCAATCAATGGCGAGCGGAGCAGTTAAAAGTTCATTCCTCAGTGACCGATAAGCCACTCAATATCTGGCCTGTCACGCCAGTGTTTGATTTCTGCTCACTGGAGCCAGACTTTGGCCGGAGCCCCCTTCCTGCTGTCCTTCTCATTCCCCTTCTTAGGAGTGATCAATGTGTCAGTGCCGGACCCAGCACTGTCTTTTAAAGTCGGCGCCAGAGGTCAGTGTCGTTACTGCAAGTGAGTTTCAGCGCATCCCGCCATTCCAAATGTAAAAAGTAATTTTTCGTTACCGCGCCGCGTAAATGGTAGGATTTTCCCCCTCCTTTCTTCTTTCTTTCAAAAGATAAACTTGCAAGGTATGGACAGACAAATGAATTCCTAGGCAGTTTGGTTTTATTAGATGCTTGTAGGAATCAATGAAAAGATCATGCTACTCGCTTAATTTGTGTGACGATAGATATAGATACTCACAGTCGTATATTTACAATGACCAAAATAGTTGTTCAAATGCTTATCTAAACTTTAATTTCAATTCAACTTTGCTAAGCCTCTCTGAAAAAAAGTCCATCTGGCCCAACGAGCAATGGACTGGTTGACTGTCGGGAGTACGGTCCGGTGGTTGATTGGCTAGTTGCTTTTCCATTACCTTTCTCCGTGACTCGTATTTTTGGTGGTTGGGGATGTTTCTTTCTGGCACTTAAAGTCAGACCTGCTGGTTACTTTCACGCCCGTCTCTTCAGCTTCTCCTAAGCAGTTCTCAAATCATTTTCTTTTGATCGGGCAATAAGGCACTTACAGCAACACAAGTGATGACAGACCTCCGTAATGACTACCAATACACTGATCTACTAAGTCGAAAGGAATTAGTCGTAATAAACTTATCCAGCTACTTGAAACAAAACACAATTTAATTTTTGAAGATCAAGTTTTTATAGTTTCACGGACATCTAAGGGAGGAAAAGTTAATTCGTGAAGAGAAATTCGTCTAACCAACTGGATTCTTTACGGCAGCTTTCATACGATTTGGCCGACCAGTATAACAGTCTGTCGTTGGCGTCAGGAAATCTCAACAGTGTTCAGACATTCAGCCCCGAGACATGTTTCATTTTAATCCCAGAGCTTTTATACTGACCACTTTCTATTTCTTTCTCTCAAATGTTTTATTCAGTCTTCTATGAAATGCTTATTTTTTTCCGAGGTCTTTTTTTTTCGTTCTTTCCAGTGTAGGTTCCCGCAAATGCACTTCCTCGAAATATGTGCCCTGATTAGCAGGGTAGCTGCTTGTCGTGATACAGTCTTAGTATCTGACTGGACGTAAAACACCAGAACCAACCAACCAACCAGCCAACCAACCAACCAACCAACCAACCAACCAACCAACCAACCAACCAACCAACCAACCAACCAACCAACCAACCAACCAACCAACCAACCAACCAACCAATTTGTCCTTGCATATTGCGATGTCTTTACTGCATGCAATTTTAATCTTTTAGATAGTCTCTCGTTATGTAGCCAGATTTTTTCCCTGGAAGATAGCAGTCCGCTTCTTTCCAAGTGTATGTAGAGTCGTAGATTTATGTAAGAAGTTTCCAACATTTTTTTAAAGAAAACTTTACACCTTGGACTATTTTTTACCCCACAGTGTCGATCGTCTTTAGCAAGATGTGACGTCATATGCATTGTATTCTTAATCTCGCTTTCGTTTTCGTTCTCCTCCTTCGCCTCCACATCCTCCTCTGGCTTCTCCTGTTCCTTCTCCTCCTGTTGCTGCGCATGCCCAGTCACTGACCTGTAGTCAGCCCGGACATCCTGCCAATGTACAAGTGTCTGGGGGAAAAGCTGTCTGGACCAAGTGGTTAGTTGCGACTTCAAGATAACCATAGCACTTAGAATATGGCTAGATTATTTTAACATTCTGATCATTCTTATCTTCGCCATCGTTGTCATCACAAACAACAATAGTTACATCATTATCGTAGTCACCGCAACCACCACCACCGTCGTCGTCGTCGACGACAATAACAACAACAGCAGCGGCAACTACTACTTTCTTTTTTCACGTCATGACGAGTGTTGGCAGCCAGCTTACTGGTCAGGACAATAAACATGGCTCCCTGCGCCTCTGAACCCGTGGAAGGCATCTTGGTAGGATTCAGCTGTTTGTTGTGTCAAAGTGGCCCTCTCTGTGGACCGGGCCTAATTAACAGTAATGAAATTGCTTCAACCCCCTTAAGGCCGCCCCAGTGATGAGGGAAAGAAGACTTGTGATTAAACTTGCAGACTCCCAGAGATTGGCCAGAGCAAAGAGACAACCGTGAAGCTAGAATGCGTACTCGGGGGTCAGAGAGGGTTTTGGGGGGGGTGCACTCAAGACGGCAACAGCGGGAAAGGACTCAGAGGAGGGAGGATGGAAGAGAGAGAGAAATAAAAACCGAGGAGGAGGGAGACAGAGAGACAGAAGGAACTGAGAAAAGGGATCAAGAGAAGAAAGAGAGAGAGAGAGATTTGTTAACGAACGAAGCAGCTCAAGACGGAGAACATGCCAGTGGGTTGAAAGGGGCGGGGGTGGATGGGCAGATGAGGGCGGAGGGTGTACGCGAGGACCTGCTGAGGACTTGAGAGAGACTCGACTCCTCCTGATGACTGGTGTCAGTTTAACGGTTGCTGTTTCAATTA
>SMGT01001153.1:325233-337641 GCA_004794575.1 Lanistes nyassanus | reverse complement strand
GGGGGGGGGGGGGGGGGGGGGGGGGGGGGGTTGCTTGTGCATGCGTGCCCGTGCACACGATTATGAGTGCGGCATTTAAAAGCGGAACAGTTAACCAACCAACCGATTGGAGAGACGCAAGTTCATTACCAAGAAAAAAAATTCAATGCTGGACTTGTTGTTAAAAACAACCCATTTGATTTGGTTTGAAATATTTGTCTGGTTTGGTTCTTGTTCTCTACTGCTGGCGGTGTGTGTGTGTGTGTGACAAATAATAATAATAATAATAGTAATAATAATAACGGGCATTCTGCTTATAAGGACGTCGTGAGAAATACATTCCGCTCATAAGTCTGCAACGTCAAGTTCCATTGGTACAAACAGCTCTGGACAGAAGGCTGTTCTTCCTCTAATCTGGCGTCCTCGCTTGATAAAACTTTTCTGGTTTGGTTTGATAGAATTTGGTCTGACCTGGTGGGCTGACGACTAATTATAATGTGGCGCGTACCGCCTGTAAGCACGTCTTGATAAACACTATCTGCGACCCAAGTATCCACCCCTCCACCAATTCCTCCCACATTCAGTCCGCTGCACAGAGCTCTTTAAGCACATTACAGTTGCCCAGGTGGACCGAGGGTACTGTTTGTAAACGGAGAGCTCTGTAATTCTTACACACTTGTCTGACGCTGCCGCATGCATAAACCCTAAAGCTACGAAGTTAAGCAGGTGTCAGGAACTATCAGTCTACAAGCAGCATCTGAGTGTGATGTCCGGCTCACTTATCGTGAAGACACACAGAGAACAGAGATAAGAACGACAAGAATACGACTGGCAGAAAAGAGAACAATTATTTTTTAAAAATCAGCCACTTGTGATAACATCGAAGAGGAAAAAGAGGAGAAAGAAGAGAAGAACGAGAGAAATGGAGATAGAAGAGGACAAGAAGAGAAAGAGAAAAAGAGGAGAAAAAAGAAGAGTGTAAAAAAAGGGGGAGAAGAAATAAAGAAACACTAACAAGGCTGATTGGTTTATTTACAATTCCTGTGCCACGACTTCTCCCCTTCTTGTAGGTCTGTGTGAAGGTTTCCTGGACTAGGGGAGAATACAAATGACAAAACCCATGTGGTTTGGCAAGCAAAATCGAAACCGGCCTTCGTGCAAAGAAAACAATTAAGCCACAATCGGCAAACAAGGGATATTTTCTCTTCCTTTCTTCCCGCTTCTACGACAGGACCGCGTCGCCAGATCAACCCGTGTCGCCTTTGTGAAGACTCATTAAATCGACAAACAGACTCTAATTTCGACTTTTCCTTTCAGCGCCATGGCGATGGAAGGAAGTTTCCGAAAGGACACTGCTGAGATGTGTGCATGTGTGTGCGTGCATGGATGTCTGCCTTGTGGTGCATATACCACGGCGACGTTGTGTGTCATGATATGCGTGTATGGATTAACCTTGTCTTCACATATTTTGGCGCCAAGAGTCTATGGGGGTTGAGAGGGTGGGGTGAGGGGGTGGGGTGAGGGAGGGTGAAGGGGGTGGGGGAAGTGTTAAAAAATGAAATGTACCCTTAAACTATCTTATCAGCAGAAGATTATAGATTCCTTTGTTTCTATATTCATAATGTGAATACGTTTTCTTAGAAGTTTAACTCTTTCCTTGTCCCCTCTGCCCCTTCCCACCGCCTCCTCCTTCTCTCCCTCTCCTATCTCTCTCTCTCTCTTTCTTTCTTTCTTTCTTTCTTTCTTTCTTTCTTTCTCTCTCTCTTTTTGCTTGGCCAGTCGCTATAAAACCTCCGACATCAAAACTTGTTAGATAAGCGTGACCAAAAGTAGGAAAACGTAAGAAAACAAGAAAAAATCTATTTACTGGGCATACTCTTTGGGTCTTGGAGATGGCAT
The DNA here is from genome assembly GCA_004794575.1 of Lanistes nyassanus. Lineage (NCBI taxonomy): Eukaryota > Metazoa > Mollusca > Gastropoda > Architaenioglossa > Ampullariidae > Lanistes > Lanistes nyassanus. The sequence continues at coordinate 335,763 of SMGT01001153.1, read as the reverse complement.
AATAAAATCTAAGAAAGGGAAAGGAGGAGGAAAAGAGAACGACAGAAAGAATTAAAAGAACGACAATGAAGCCATTTCAGACATGCAAGCAGAGATCGAGTCCCAGACACCAGGACAGAATGACGCCGGTACGGTTCACCCAATCCTTCTAGACCTCCATGAGCGATCTTCGAACACGAATGTAAGACAAAAACTTCAGATTTTCTTTCGAGCTAATTTAGCTTTTCTTGGGTGCTGTTCTGTTACGGAGATACCAGAAGGGCACTTCGAAAGGCAGAATTCTACACTAAATAAGAAAGCCAAAGTTTGAAGTTATATATGGCAGGAAAGACTATTTTCGTGTTGACCCTTTCTGCCTGGCCAGGCAAGAAAAAAAGGCAGCGTGTGTATGGAACCCGAGAAAACCTTGATGATAATGAGCTTTAGTATTACTGTTTTATGTTTGGGATGGCATTACTGTTTTATATTCGATATTGCACTAATGGTGTATATAAATTGGGTTGTCATTACTGTTGTGTACTTGGTAAATTCCTATTGCTGTATATCTGGTACGCCATCACTGTGGCACATTTGCCAGCCGATTACCAGTATGTATATGGTATGAAATCACTGTTGTATATATTTCATGAAATTACTGTTCCATATATGGTAAAATTACTGTTGTATAAATAATATGAAATAATCTGTGTGGTTTGTCTTCAAACGTCTGGACCAGAGTTTGTGACTGAAGTCTGTTTCTATAGCAGCTGATCGGATCGCGCATGATATCTTTGTGATGCTTAAGAATTTATGCAAAGCTTTTTAGCTAATTCTGCTTAGAACCTTCTGTGTGAACGCTACTCATGGAAATTTAAGAGTGGATATAAAGAAGAATATGTTTAGTTGGTCCTCTCTGTTATTGATCGTTGCAGTCAGGAGGGATAACTCGCGTCAAACACGACCGGTGCTTGTCGAGAGGTGGCGTGCCGCGCATGCAAATGATCAGAGTTACGGTTCCTGTCAATAGCCTTTTGGCGGAGATTTCGATTGATAGAGCAATCCGAGCGAATAAGTTGGGACGCTTCGTCTTTCTGGGTACTTGGTATTTGTATCTGAATGTTTACAGACTGCAGACGGGCTGTGCAATGTGTGTGCATGCGAGTGGGTAACAGTGCATGTCACAAAGGGGAACAACTCATTCTATCTTATAGAGAACGGTATTATTTTCTAACAGTTAAATACCTTACGCCAAATTCATGTTGAAATCACTCACCGAAGAAATTCATATAACGAACACTGGTAACAAGGGGTTAACGCGTATTTATTATCAACACATTTGATTATGCATTTTGTTATGCAGTAAATGCTGTGCTTTAAAGTATTACAGACCACCTAAATGAAAGTTCAATAATAGCACCTTTCTGACGTAATAAGCGTACTTAATTCGTGCATATTCTAGTGCTCTACTTGGTAGAACGAAACCAGAGACTTTCATCAGATCATCTACTGCTGTTTAGTATAGTTATGAATCATCATCATCATCATCATCATCATCATCATCATCATCATCATCATCATCATCATCATCATCATCATCATCATCATCATCAATTTGTATCCCTCCTTGTACATATGCTGCTACGAGAACAAAATGTTATGAGTAACAGCGCTCAAGGGTTTTCATAAACTTTATATGGCATTGAGACTAAACTAGTAAGATCATTTAGTCTGCGTTTATTGCTATCAAGAACAGTCTGACTAAATAACGATATAAACATGAAGGGATGAGAAATTAGAAATCCTTGGAACGTGGGCTTCAGTAAGCTGGCATTGTAGACACAGGTGAAAAAAGTTAACAAGGATCTAAGTAGACCAGGGGTGCTGACATAGATTTCTTTAAGGCAGTCACTCGACTGACTCATAGTAGGTAGAAAAGTACTCAGACAACCAGAGTGAGTGAGTGAGTGAGTGAGTGAGTGAGTGAGTGAGTGAGTGAGTGAGTGAGTGAGTGAGTGAGTGAGTGAGTGAGTGAGTGAGTGAGTGAGTGAGTCAGTCAGTCAGTCAGTGAGTGAGTGAGTCAGTCAGTCAGTCAGTCAGTCAGTCAGTCAGTCAGTCAGTCAGTCAGTCAGTCAGTCAGTCAGTCAGTCAGTCAGTCTTCGAAATAGTAATAACAGATTCTTCTTGTTTAAAAAAAAAACAGACGAATATTCTTTTTGAAACTGCCTCCCAGCCGGCTACGTACATTTCAGTCCCAGACAAAGGAGCTGAACAATCCCAGTCTGTTGACCGTTCTGTGTGGTTGCAGCAAAGGAAGCCATTTTGATGCTGTCAAAGATGCTGAGCCGTGCAGGAGGCCACCGTGTCACAAGACCGGCCTTAATTACGCGTGGGAGCGAGGCCCTTGTTCTTTGTCTGTTTCCAGAAACAAAATCTTGTCTGAAGGAATCGAACTGTGATAGAAAACCCTGGGCTGTGCTGGGGATGTGGGGGGTGAGGGGTGACGGCGCGTGGGTGCCGCGAATGGCTGGAAGCTTAGTTCAGGCGAAGAAAGGTTGGGAAAGGGCTTATAATGAGATTGGAAATAATCAACTAGCGAATGATACTAACGGCAGTTTGACCGAAATCAGCACACATAGAACCACCAAAAGTAGCCTTCGTTCTACCCTTGTTTCTTTTAGGGTGAAGGGGGTGGTGGAGGTATGCTTTTCCATTTTGATATATGTCAGAATGAATCCATCTACACACCCATCCATCCATCCTCATCAGCATTCTTTTGGTATCCGCCCTGGACACTAGAATCGGTGTTAATGTCAAATGTGATGTGAAATGCGTCTTCTGTGCGAGACTGACTCTTAGAGGACCTTCCTACTGCCTCTGGAAAAAAAGTAAAAGCCAAAATGAGTTTGTTATGCCAGGAATGCATTGAAGTGCTGGTTGAAAAGTCGTTAACATGCTGTCATGACGACTTTCATAGAAGAAAGAAATTTCAACGTACTGGTCATTTAGCATTTTGTTGTTGTTGGGGGGATGTTCTCTACCTCTCCTCATCTCTGTCTTTGTTTTTCCTCTCTCTCTGTATTTTAACACAAACGTTTTATATGTGTTGGGAAAATTTTCGCTTCAGCTGGCAGACCTGTTGATCATTCTAAAGCACAGTACTCTGTCTTCTGGCTGATGCCCATTTACTGGAAATGAAAGTGTGAGCGCGAGAAAGAACTCCTTGTGACAACACTAATCCGTTGTCCGATGGTGTAAACGCGTTTCAAATTGTGGCGAGAACTGCGTGGTCTGGGCTGCTATTTACGGATAAAGAAGAACACAGAGGTAAATAGCAAGTGTGTCGAGAGGATCTGAATTCATGTGATCTTGTCGATCTTAAGGGTGATTATTCTCCGGTAAACAGATTCGTTCGACTCAGCAAATACTTAGGGAATGTTTGACATGCAAACTATTCTGTTCTTCTTTTCTCTTCGTGTTGTTTCTTTCTTGCCTTGCCATTTCGCTGGTTTCAGTCGGGCTAAGGGAAGGGTGGATGAGAGGAGCGATAGCGAGCCAGGAAAGGAGGGGTATGTAGTGAAGGCCAAGGGTGTTGGGGGAAGTGAGGGAGCGAACAAAGAAAGAAGACAGAAATATGGTGTGTGTGTGTGTGCTTGTGATGCTTCAGCAAAATCCTTGACTTGAAGAAGTGGGATAGACTGACGGGAAGAGAATAAATGTGAAGTTGTAAGAACACAGCGAGAAGAAACACGGCTTACAGGTGTGGTAGAGGAGAATGGATGGGGTCTGGTATCTCTCTGGCAGAAGAACTAAATGGATAAAACAATAAATAAAAACAAAACTGTAGCTTAACAGCAGTGGCAATGGTAGTAACAATGAGAAAACTGAGAATGAGAAAGATGAGAGGGAACCTTTAATAATCTTTTTTCTCAGATTATTCTAATTGTTATTAGTATAGTTCATGCTAATATTACTCTTTCAGGATTAAGAGGGAACAAGAAGGAAAGAAAGAAAGAAAAGTTAAAATGCATGTTCAGACTGTATCAAAAGAACACAGAAGGCGAGCAGAGTAATTAATAACGATCACTCCTCTTTAACTCTTACTAATGGGGATCTAGACCCGAGTGGCAGGCTGTTGGAGAGCCAGTGTAAACTATGGGTGCCGCCGCCTGGGATTGGCACGGGTTAAACGCGGGGTACGTGCAACATAACAGATTTCTCGCCTCTCAGACTTGGAGTTTTTCTCGCTCTGATCTTTCTCACTGTCGTCTTCAGGTACGCAAACTTGGCCTCTTCCAATGCAGGCCAAAGCCTGGCCTCTGGAACTGTTTTATCGTTTCGCTCGCTAGCACTCCTATGGACAGTCTCTTTAACTAGATACCCTTCACTTATTTTTAACAGTTGGAAGGTAGATGAGTGAGTGAGCGAGAGAGCAAAAAAGCCAACCAGCCAGCCAGTCAGTCAGCGGTGCAGAAGGGGAGAGAGGGGGAGTGAGAGATTGCGCGTATATATATATATACTCACCTTTTGCGTGGAGGTTAATTATGAAATAATTAAGACGTGTTCGTCATTTGCCAGTTGTAAATCTACTGTGGTACACTCACCACGAATATAGTGTACCACTGTAATAACACCACGATTATACTGTGCTGTAATACACCATTATATTAGATTGTACTGTAATAACACCACCATGGTATTATACTGTAATAAATGCAGTTTCTAGAGCTTCCACCTTCAAAGTAACCAACGTCACTACAACGTCACTAGAATGTCATTGCTCAGCAGAAATGAACTAATGGCTGAAAATTCGCAGAGTATCCCTAAGCACGCCGCCCATGAAGTTAGAGGTAACTCAGGTGCCGATCCTAGCCAGCGGTCTGTAGAAATAGCACGTGATGTAGTTATGTTCGCGCGTGATAAACAACAGCTCGTCTCTCTTTGCAGAAGAACGTAGGATGGGTGCTTCAACACCCGCTCTTTCTCGTCTCGGCTTTATTGGCTGTAAAGAGATTAGGCGAGGGCTAGCTTTCCAAACCGAACATCAGTATGGGACGTACGAAAACACGCGATGACAAATCACCGACACGGCAAACGCGTGGAGAATGCGAACACCTTCACAATTTTTTTATTTTTTATTTTTTTTTTGGCTTACGTTATTAAGGCGGGGTAGAAGAAGTCACTACATCACGCGAAATTAATCCCGGCTTGTCATTTATCCCTGAGGCTATACCGAGGGCAAGATTTTCAGGAGTTTTGAGCTGCTGAGCTGAGTTCGAAGGTCGATGCAGTGTGAGCGACCTGAAGCAGGGCGAGTGAACGAACGGTTGCACCAGGGACGAAATTTAAATGTTTCTTGAACAATCATGGGCAGTCGCCAGTGGGGACAGGATGAGTGTGTTCAAGGTCTACTCTGTACCACTTTGTAGGGCAGTTTGTTGGTTCGCTAGGAAGATATCATTCGCTTACCTGCGCAACACTGCAAGGAGGCAATAGTTTGATTACTTATCTCCCCTTTCTTCCCGTCACCTCAGTTGTGGCCATGTCTACTGCGAGAAAGCTTCAAAATTCGCAGTAGAAAATCCTGTATGTGGGAGAATTGTCCTCTTTTTCTCCCCTCCCTCTTCCACTCTCTCTATCTTTTTGTCTCTGATAATCCTTGAAGTTATTCTTGATAATTTAAACACGTGAGTTTTAATCCACGTTTTATGCCACAATTCTGTTGTTCTTGTTGTGGCTGTCTTTGTGACTGTTCGTTATGTTTAGTTTTGACTAAGATTGGTGGCCACTGAGATTGGAACTAGGAATGCGCTTGGGATTGTGATTATGAACTGGAATTTGGACTGAGCCTGAGATTTGAGTTAACACTGACATTGAGATGACTGAAACTGAGATTGATGATTGAGATTCCTTCCTCCCCTACCAGTCTTCCTGCTTTCCTCTCCCCCCCCCGCCCCCTGCCCCCGTTCCTTCTCCCTTCTCTGTCGTTGAAGAAAAGCAAGATGGTCTTTGAAAGGATGGCTTAGCGAGATTTTTTTTTAAACTTAAAATTCTCTTCGCGAGTAGATGGCGCCATGTTGATCGCCTCCCGCTAATGTTTGTTGGAAACTTGTCATCGCCTGCGTCGTTCAGACTAAACGACTGGCTTGTGCTGCGAGGCAGCCCTTGGCTGTGAGCGCGCGCTGGGGCATCAATGAAGTGCTGTCAGTCTGTGCAGTTGCTCCTCCACTTGTGTTGTCTTCATATTTTTCGTCATGGCGTCTTCCGTTGTCAGCGCCGCTCTCAAGTTAAGACAACCCCTCTTCCCATGCTAATCCACTGTTTGCAGTCTAATGAAAGACTGTGAGATAATGATGTGCAAGCATATAGTACAAGTAATATACGGGTACACTGGTGGCCACACTCTGCCGCGCGACAGGTTTAGAATTCCTAGCAGTCCCTTGTATTTGTGGGATTGTGGTCTGATGGTCTCAGACTAATAAAGTTACTGAACTTCTAGCAGAGAGCAAAGGACAGGCAGACAGACAGACAAGAGTGTTATCGTGAGTTCCTTTCACTGCGCTGATAATTGCAGGCGTCCGAGTAAATGTTTAACCAGGCACTAAAGCGAATGGCTGATTATCTTATGGTTACATGTTTGGCTAGTTATCTAGATAATGGTTATTTTTGCTGGTTATTTATACAGTGTACCGGGTAGCTGCCTGGCTAGTTGGTTAGTTGGTTGGTTGGTTGGCTGGTTGATTGATTGTTGACTGGTTGGATGGTTGCATTTTCGCTTGCTTTCTTTTTTTTATACTTTTTAGTTTTGCTTGGCTTGCTAATTGTGCTTACAACCTTAACATACGCAACCGCCAACAACGCTGCCTATATGGTTTTTTTTGGAAAGAAGGCTGGGTGTGACTGTTGTTTTGCTGTCGTTCTTCTCATTTTGTATTTATAACGCATACCTTCGATAAGGGTTTCCGTGTGTGATTTTTGTACCAGTGCATCGTAGAACTCGGCGTTGAAGAGAACATGGCATCGTGTCCGCAGATAAGTTGACCAATATTAGATTTCAGTCTGGTTTCTCTTGTCCTTCATTCACTTGTTCAGCATCCAAAAAGGGCCAGCAACCTCAGCGGGTGGGGGGTGGGGGAGAAGACAGCTACTTCTGCGATGAAGAATAATTGTAGGGAATATTTGCTAAATGTACACTCTGGTCAACTTTGATCTCCGCATGAAGATGGTGATGATAGACGATGATATGCCAGCATGCAGCTCGCAGGATGTATAGGGTGGCCGAGAATCGTAATTTCCCCTTGTTGTTTATCAGTCTGCACTTGGCCTCATCCTTAATTAAACACCATTTCCCAGGAGATTATTGCGCCCGCGGAGAGAAACAATAGCAAAGGCACACTTTGTAGCGAAATCTCTCTGGATCCGTTGTCGACAATACATCACCGGCCCGAGACTGCGTGACAGAGAGAAGAGCTAGCTCCATAGGAAAACCAATTTACTGCTATGGCGTACACTGTTAAACAAATCACCAGCCCACCGCGGCCCTGCCATGGAAGGCGCTGGAACAATGGTCGAGGGCACGGGACGAGTCGGCCCAGAACCCGAATGGTTCGGGCCAGTTATCGCTCTCGTATTCTCTCGCTTAATCTCGTAAAAGAAGACAACTTCCATTGTGACGAGGCGGATGCCCTGGGCCCCTGTGACGAAGCTGTCCCCATGCTGGCCTGTCTTCTCCTCGTCCTGTTAAAGCGAGTTGCGCGGCAGGGTGTCGAGTTCATCATGCAAAATGAATGTCTTCTTTCAGGCCGGAGGATTTTGGCATAGCTGTTTGATATGATAACAGAACATTAGTGTCTTTTTTCGTATTCATTTACTTACTTATTTAACATAAAGGACCTGTGCATACTTCCTAATGTACTTTTTATAGAGGAAAATATATGGTATTATATCAACGTCATATATAAATGACACGTTAGGGTTACTTTTTCACGGGGTGATTGAAAAATGCCTGCTTGAAGGATAGAGCTTCGGTTATGCTTCAGTGCTAAATGCTTATTGCTAACCTTCAGAGAGTGAAAAAAATTGAAAGAAAGAAAGAAAGAAACCATATGAGTAATGTGCTGCACTCATACACATAAAGTACTTGCCACTAACACTTGCTTCTTCGAATAAACTTTATAACTCTTTTGCGAGATTCCAAGTAGGCTTATTGAAAATTTTCTTTTTTTCATTTTGTTGAAGTGGAGAGAGGTCAGCGTGTGGATGTTTTTCAACCCGCGCACTGCACTGAAGCGTGACCCTCTATCACCGCCAGTTACATGTACTGGTGAACCCAGTGCCAGCCTAACTGACAATCATTTCAACAGCAGTCGCCGCTTTCATCACTTAACGGTAAAGGCCTGTCAGCAGTCGCTTCGATATGAGCAACAAAGCAGTCGGCAAATACACTCTAATCAGCCGTGTCGCTTCTAAGGCGTGATTTTCGCGGACACCTAATTAGATCGCAGATCTGAGCCCGTTCCTGAGACACCCCCTGCCCCCGTCCCCCGGATGTGCCTCCAAAAGCTCCTCCCTTTCCTCTGCTGCCCAGCAACCCCCAATTCATACCCCCACCCCCACCCCTGCATTCTCACACTGCTACCTTTTCTGGACCGTCTGCACGTTAGCTGGGACCTGTTAATGAGGATCACCCAGTCTTTGCGTGTAAGACAGAAGACGGATCTTAATGACCGCCTTACATCGCCTCGTGTCACGGGCAGCTTGCTGTAGGTAATCCTGAAGGTGCTGTAGGTAATCCTGAAGGTGCTGTAGGTAATCCTGAAGGTGCTGTAGGTAATCCTGAAGGTGCCAAACTGGAGGAAGACCTGATTTCGACTACCCTGATCGGTCGTCTGACGCTTTATTGATTTAATGCGTGTCCGCTCGTTGTGCGTATATGTGCGTCTGCATACGTACATGGATACCCTTGTGTACCTGCGTTTCTGACAAGAAAAAAATACGAATGAATGACGAGAGAAATATGGGTGAAGGTGGAAAAGGGAGAAAGTTAAAAAAGGAACAAAAGGGGAAAGAAAAACCAGAGCAGAACAGAACAGACTGAGTAAAACAGCTCAATAAAAATGACAGCACAGGAAAAAAAAAGCAAAGCAGAACAGAGATGAACAGTACCAATAGAGGAAACAGGAAAGAAAGAACAGAACAGAACCGAACCAACAAAACAAACAGAACAGAACAGAAAAAAACAGGACAGAACCAAAAGAACAAACAAAACAAAGAAGAAAAACAAAACAGAGCGAAAAAATAGTAGACAAAAGTAACGCAAAAGAAGAGGACATTGTATTGCTGACACTGCACAAACCCCCCGAGCTCATAACGCAGTGGAAAAGACAAAGCACATACGTATACAGTACGGACAGAAAGAAAAGAAAAACAAAGCAACTGGAAAAGAAAGGAACGAAGGAAGAAAAGAAGAAACAGAAAGAATAGGCCAGAGCAGAACAATTAAAAGGAAAAGAATATGATATTACCAAAGCTTGAGGAAGTTCAGGGAGCTGGGAATGAGCGCAAGAAGCACGGCAAAGCCCTCGGCTGCCCGCGCCGTCAGTGGCAAGTATTTATTTTTGTAATTAGTTTTGTGACTTGGGCAGCCTCACTGAACGCCTGGCTGGACGCTCCAGTCTTTGACCAGCTTCTTGGCGGCGGCGCGCGACAGCCCTCGCTCCCCCCGATTGAAGTCTCATGCCATATTGAATGCCGCTCCGCTAAAACATAATTTATTAAGCGATAACTTTAATCAAATTATTTTGGAAGATTTACTGACGTGCCAATCGATAGTTAGGACTATTAGGAGCACCGAGCGGACGGGCAGGGAGAGAAGACGATGGAGGGACGGAGGGGGGAGGAAGACGGATGGGGGAGGGAGGGAGGAGGGCCAGACAAGCGGCAGTGAGAAGGGAAGGCGGGCAGTTCTCGCAGGCAGCCCTGCAGGCGGGGTTGAGGAGAGCGAAGTGCGGTAAATTGTAGTCATCTGGTCTGTCTCTGCCCCACCTCATTCTCGGCCCTTAAAACAGTAAAGTGCACAATAGCTTTGTCGGTCTCTGTGTGTTTGTCTGTCTGATTTGAAATGAGGTTCCTGAAGTAAACGGGAAGGTATCTCGTCTTCATTGCGGGCTTTCTTTGGTGCAGGTTTGGGTCACGGATGGACTGACGGAAAGGCAGATAGGTGAGACAGGATGGTTGGATGAATGAATTCAGTAAAGGTAAGATTTAAGACACTATCTCAATGTCCATTTGTTATGCTTAATATAGACAGATGTAAGTAAAAATTAAGAAAAATTAAAGCATAAAAATATATATTAAGTTTTTTTTTAAATTTTACACATTCAGTGAGGTGAGAATGACACAAAACTCCCCTGAAGCAAAAATAAATCTCAAAATCTTAAGCAGAACTGCGTGGCAGATTTTTTAAAAACTTGAACATATCTAACGTCTTACATCGAAGTTTTCATGAAATTTATATAGTAGAATGAAGAATTCGTACCATAGTGTTGCGAACTG
>SMGT01001153.1:309398-325038 GCA_004794575.1 Lanistes nyassanus | reverse complement strand
CCAATTCGTACCATAGACATGTCCTTAGTTTCCTCTAAAGCCATAGTGCGAACTTAAACCGTTCGTGCGAACATTTGTGTTCAGCGTTTGTCTCGACACATTAGCGGACCTAGAAGTCAGAGCAGATCGAGCGAGCATGGGGTGGGAAGGGGTGGGAAGGGGTGGGAAGAGGTGGGGTGGAGAAATTCACACCTTATGTGACGATTGGCCTAAGGGTGCTCACTAGACATTGAAGCTGTGAAACGAATAAACAATGATCACAGACAAGCAAACTGAAGACCAGAACTGTTCAGAGATTCAGACCCGTAGACCAGGGCAGTCAAAGAGTTGCAATCTGCCAGTGGGCAAAGAATTAGGATCACTTTCCTAGACACAAGCATAAGACGCTGAGCGTCATGAAACAGTCATAGATGTTGATGACAGGGCGGCTGATCCTTTAGAGGGAAGAAATGAACTTGTTCTTGGTAATAATTACGAAAATTACGATGACGCCATGATGTCAGCATGCAAGCTGAGAGAAACAGCTGGGACAGAAGGCAGCGACTGCTGGAGAAATTCGTCTTGGCTGAGGTCTGACTTGTCTATGATTGAACCAGGCTTTATATGGAGAAGAGTGTAATGTACACTAAGACTTGATATTGGTTGAAAGTAATGGAATAATGTGTAATGATTTTATAGGCATGAAATGAAAAACTTTGATATGTACAATCAACTTTTCTCAACATTTTTTTTTTTTGCTTAACGACGTCAGACACAAGTCACCAAACGTCGAAGGTGTAAAGATGAGGAAGACGACGGACAGTTAGACAAGGAAACAGGCAGGCAGGCAAGCAGGCTTTTCACTTCATTTGACCATCTAACTATTGTCATACTACATGCCTACCGCAAACTGTTTCTTGCAGACGCAACCGGACAAGACCAGACCACACAAGTCAAACCAGACTGCACCCGATCATGTCAGACTTGGCTGGGTCAGACTGGACAGGGCTAAGCCTAAAGAGACCAGATCGGACCGGACCAGGCCGGACCAGCCCATATCTTGAGCCAGGGCCCTCGTATTTTTCTCCGCTGCCCTTAGGCACATTGCTGCTGTTTCCAAACATGGCGCGAAGCCCGAGTCCTGCAGGCTAATGCTCAGTCAATATGGAGACCGGAGAATCTCTCCAAGTCCTGAATGGCGATTCCTTATCGGGGGGCGGCCAGACGCTGGGAATGTTCTTATTTCCTGAAAGCCGTCGTCCAAATCTTGGCTGCGACAGCTCGCTCATTATCCCGCCATTGGTAAAATGTAAAATGGCTCTGTCTTCACATGGTGGTAGTTCTGGGTCTGCACTGAAGCAGACGACGATCTGGAGACTGACAGCTTCTCGTCAGGTGCAGGACCCTCTTCGATTCTGATAATCGTAACGAAACAGGTTCTTTCCCCCTCAGCTCTGCTGTAGAGTCTTCTTTGAAATACTTATAGCGTTCTCTCTGTGTCCTTACGTTTTCCCTTGTTTTGGCTAGTGTTTCTTTGGGTCTATGGCAACGATCTGTCGTTCGCGCTGTGCTACTTGTATTGGTTGTTTTAGCTTACATATCACGGCTATTATCGTCGTCGTCGTCGTCATCATCATCATCATCATCTTCTTCTTCTTCTTCTTCTTCTTCTTCTTCTTCTTCTTCTCGACGTCTAAATTTTGTTGTAACTTATATGTGATATTTTTATTGTGAAATCCAGTTATTATGATCTTAATTTCGCTTTTCGAAAACAGAAAAGTAAGCAAGGCAAAACGCGTTTTCATTAAATAAAAACTCGCACAAGATTGCTAGCGCGCACACAGACAACCCAAACAGATGGAAATTTATGTGAAATAAACTGTTTCGGTTGTCAGTTTTAAAATATATGTTTCAGAACCACATCGAAATGTCCTTTTTAAGAAGGTACAAGCCAAAGAAAACAACAAACCAAAGCAAAACGAAAGAAAGAAAAGAAAGAAGAAAAAGAAAAGTCGGAACTTTACAGTTTGTTGCAACCACCAAACGAGAAAGATGTTTATACAAGTTTACGTTGTTGACACCGTTGTTAGACAGATTTTATTTCACTATAGGGTCTTAGGTTGTGACTATAGGGTCTTAGGTTGTGACTATAGGATCTTAGGTTGTGATCCCATTCCTAAGTGTGAAGTTGTTGATAATACTTTGATACCTTATGACAAGAGATTGTGAAAGAAAGCGGAAAGAACCACTACAATTTTTTGCGTATATTTCGAACCTGTATAGAGGGAAAACAGACAAAAATTAACAACCCTGAAAAGTCCACCAGCAGCTAAACAAGAAAGCTGAGCACAAAACACCGCCCCGTGCCATCAGCAAACACGGGCAGCACGTCCTGAGGTGTTGGCAAAGATGCAAGCCACTCGAAGGGCCCGCAACCCTGAGCCAACACCTCTGTCACTGGGGAGGAGAGATAACCAAGATTTGCACGCGTGTAAAATTAACTTGTATTACACACTGTATGGTTAGGCGGATTAGCCCGGCCTGGCGGTAATACTCTTTTCCGATTCCGCGCGGGAAAACACGTCGTTTGATGTCCTGATACGATGCGTTTCAATTAAACGCGGATGTTCACGCTTTGCCTTCATTTCGGCCGTTGCAGGATCGATACCTGAAGGAATTAAGGAATCAGGATCGCTCTGTAGACAGCACACTGTTCTCCCGAAGGGATTAAAGCAAAGGAGGAAAAGGAAAAGAAAAGTTGATTGAGAGTCTTTTTTTTTTTCGCTTGCCGTGTCTCTCGGAAGAAGAAAGTATACAGCACTGCGCGCTTTCAAGTTTTCTGTTGCCTGACTGCATGGGTTCAAGGCTTGTTTTAAATATTGTTCTTTGCTGTTCAGATTCTTTTCCGCCCTTTATTTGACAGTTTTCTTTTCACTGTCGATTGCCTTCTAAGATATTTTCTGGCACACACTTTAACAATGCTTGAAAACAATCCTTGAAATGACGTCAGTCGCGGAGTAGGACAGTCTCCAAACAAGTCAGAAGAAGAATTGGAAAAAATAAGGTTATAGTTTGTTTTTTTTATAAAAATGAAGAAAACATTTCAGTGTATAGTACTGGCTTCTTTTAATTTTCAACACATCTTCCGTGTTTTCTGTACAACATCTGAATGCAGACAATTAGGAGGAAAGCGAAGAGTAAAGGAAAAGAGAGAAAAAGAAAAAAAGACAAAGGTGGCCGAACGGTCAGGTAGATAAGAAATGAAACCAGAAAAAGAAATAAAAATAACACAAAAAATAGAAAGAAAGAAAGAAAGAAAGAAAGAAAGAAAGAAAGAAAGAAAGAAAGAAAGAAAGAAAGAAAGAAACTCCTATAGAATCAAACCAAACAAACGAGGAGTGGAAGGCGAACATGAAAGCAGATTTTTACAAAATGCAAAAGGAAAAAAAGTCGGGAAGGGGGAGAGGACACCGAACAGAGAACTCGGATAAAGCCACCCCCCACCCCGCTCCACACTTTCCATCCCGCTCCGTTCTTGGTAACGGTGTAGACGGATTCTGTTGTGGGGGTTCTGTAAGGAGATAAGGATGTGGAATGCTGAGATCGATTCATTTGCGGAAACAATTGCTTGCCCGATGATTTTGCTTAACTGAACCTGCGAGCTTACACAGCAGCCCCGCGTGTCTCCCTTTCATGCAGAACTTTCGAGACTCGGTAACTCTAGCCTTCCGGCTCCTCTCATTTCCGTCCTGGCCAGCACTGAGATACCAGACAAATACTTAAGGTAGCCGCCATGTTTCAAAGCGGGATCTTCAAAGACAGGGCATTAACATATAATCTGTTTAATGTTCTGTAACAGATAAATTGCAGTGGCCTGTGATTATCAGCCGGTTCCCATGTCTGGCTGTGAAAGACGGCAGGAAAACAATAGGAGAGACGGCTTGTCGACATAATGCCTTTTCGTTTCATTTCGATCAAACAGAAGGTTTTTCTCTGGAGCTGCATTGTCACTGTTGGAATAATGCAGCACTGTGGCGTAATGGAGCGTTTGTAATGGTTCCTAGAGATAAATGGTTCGTCTTCAGCATTGTTTTTGCTCGGTAAGTCTGTCACACAAAAAGGAGTACGTCTCTAAAGGAACATCTTAAAGCCTTCATCTATATGTACATAATTTTGTATGAGTGTTTATGCGCGCGTGTTCGCTGCATTGGCTTGCAGCTGAGTCCACGTGTACGAAGCCCTGTTTATTTTGGAGTGTTTTGTCTCCTTTCGGCTTCATAGTTTCTATTTGTACAAAAACGCTATCCAGCCCACGCGTCACATCTAAGTCTTTTTCTTTTTCGTTTTTTCGTAGTTTTTGTGTCTTCCTGATGAAGGGGTAGTGCCCCGAAACATGTAGATTGTCTTCGTCTTTGTCCTTTTCTAGCTTGGTCCAGTTCCCTTGTTTTAAATTTAATTTGTACAAAAACGCCTAGTGGGATCTCGACTTTGTATGCTAAAACGTGTGTTTACAGAAAGAAAAAGAGGAATATTGTTCATCTGAAAAAAGAGCAAATTGTGAACAAGGCAAACGAGAAGCCGTTTAAAAGCAATAAATCTTTCAAGTCTTTTGCAAATTGCTCACATAAAAATCAACAAACACTAGCAGAATGTTAATGTCTTTCTAAATCGTTATCAAGTGGAAATGTACCGTGTTGACAACGTCTGCATTTACAGTAAGCTTTATGGAAAGTAGATAGCAGCTGATAAGTCGTGACACGCTGAGGTTCGATTTTTTTGCGCCTTGAGGAAATGCGCGTGACGTTTACAAGACTAATTATACTGTTCAAGATGACAGTCAGAGCCCACGTCATTGACAAATGCACTCCGTTTTTAAAGCTTAATTTGGTGCATTCTTGAATGAGAGGGGGGGAGAGAAGAGAGACAGATTCAGGGGACCAAATTCTCCAACCTAAGGCCTATTACATAAAAGTCGGGGCTATTCACGTCCACAGAGTTTAGTGTTGCATCAGATGGCATCTCTTAACTGAAAAAAAATCTGAAAATCGAACAACACGGTCCTATAATCATTGAAAGATTTATAAATTTATTAAGGTTGAAACAGTTGAAGAAAAGTCAGTATAACCAGTCCGCATTAAGCCAGCGTCCTGAGATAAGTCTTGCTTCGACTTAACTGTTCAGGCCTATGGCAACAACGGCCGTGATTTGCTGTGCACCGTAATCTGTGGGATCTGATAGAAACATCATCACAGGGGTCGTTATAGCAGAGATAAAAAAACGTTTCATGACACCCTACAAAAACAAACAAATCATGTTCTTTACGTCAGTATATTATTTTGCCTTCGTGTGTACGCGCAGGCGCACGAACCTGGCTGTCTGCGTATGTGAATGCATGAAGTCAGGACTAGTTACCCTTGTGCATTTGTGTCTCAGCGTGGCAACTCTAAACAAAACAAAACAAAAACCCGAAAGACAGAGAACAGGAACGAAGATTTCAGTGCCAGGTGGAGGCCTAATCCTTTACATTCCTTGATTGTCTCCATTTTAATTACCCTAAATCCCCCCTTTGGCATCCCTACCCCGTACAACTTGCCGCCACCACCACCCGACCCTCTTCCAAACTGTACCCTCTCTCCCACGTCACATTGTGTTTAGATTAAGCCCAGACGCAATCGCTCCTCCCCATCTCCTTCCTCCAACCCCTCAACCCCCCTTTCCTCGTCTAATGATTTTTTTTAAGTTGAACAGAAAATCTCGTCAGGGGGACCCCAGCGTCTCCAGCCATGACTGTTGCCTGACTCCAGACGATGCCAAAGTTACGTCATTAATTATTTACGCACAAACGCATGAGTGACGTCAAGACTAGCAGAAGGCGACGTTCCGCGTGTCATTACATCAGCCCGACGTCTGCTAGGGTAGGGCGACATGCCAGCAAGCAGTAGGTAGGGATGTAGATAAATACGCGGTTCTTTGACCGAGCCTTGCATATGGCGAGAAAAGATTGGTGTAAAGGTGCATTCAGGCAGATTATCGCTCATGAAGATTACACTTAATTTTCTCTGACGTTCCTCGCACGGGTGTTAGCTATGAATATTCTAGCAGGGATTTTCGGAAGTTAGAAAAGCTCGATTGGCTTTGTCTCCGAGAGTCCAAACGAGCTCAACTGTTTTGCACTTTTACGATAGCTGGATCCTGATTGAAATCCTTAAGGTGAAGATTTAACGTCGTTGATCTACAACTTGGAGCTTAAAAAAAAAGAGAAAGGAACTGGGAACCATACAATGGCGAACAGAGAGGAGTATGGTAGGGGTTGGGGGAATGGCTGTAGGCTTGACTTTCAAGGAGTGACAGCAAAGACGGTTGGAGAAAAAAAATGAAGGCAAAGAAACGAAAAGAAACTTGCATTACTGATTCATGGAAAACGTCAAGCGTGGTCCTCAAACTGTAGGAGGAAAACATGCTGATTTCACGTTACCCTGCAGCTTTTTAATTTAACTGCATTGTTACAATCAAGGAGTTGAGAATTGTCCAATAACTGCCTCTCAAAGTCATTTAAACCTCATTTTTAGATTATCTATCTGTAAACATTTGTAACATTGTATGAGATTGGTTTATTTTGGGGGGGGGGTTGTTTTTATATTTTCATCGTGGTATAAATATTAGTGTAAAACTTGTTTGAACCCTTCTATCAAATATAACCTTTTGTTCAAACATCATTTCTTTAGGTTTTCTTTGTATTGTAGGGATTGCATTGTATTCGTGACATTGAGGTTTTATATTGCTAGCAGCCAGTTAAGTAGCGATAACGGTCTGCGTCTACATGTACGATATACCCTTTTGGTCAAAAGTACCATTTGTTCTAGAAATGTCAGCTGAATTGTGCCGATGTCTGCCGTCTCCAGAGCTGGGTTGCAAATGGCCGTTCTTAACAGTCATACGTAAAGCCTGTCCCATAGCAGTGAAGCAGCAGTAGCTAATAATTATCTCTTTCCGAACGTAAAAACAACTCGTTGCACGAGCTTCTAGCCCTGCCCGTAATTTTGGTCATGAGGTATAGGGGGAGGGGCATTTCTGAACGATTTCTTATCAGCCAATAGGCAGCAGAGTTCCACAGAGAGAAAAATGGGATCTACAAGATTTATTTATCTTCTATCGT
Source organism: Lanistes nyassanus (assembly GCA_004794575.1). Lineage (NCBI taxonomy): Eukaryota > Metazoa > Mollusca > Gastropoda > Architaenioglossa > Ampullariidae > Lanistes > Lanistes nyassanus. The sequence goes on along the minus strand of SMGT01001153.1, from coordinate 317,903 downwards.
CACAATTAATCATCTCTTGTGACTTTTTTTTTTAGTCGATTACAAGTCAGCTGGCCGATATTACAGGAGTAGAAATTTGAATAAAATAGTAGCTAATAAAGGCTGGTGTAAAAGTAAATTTGTTTGCAACACGAAAACTCTGTAGCTTAACCTTTCCCTAATTCCTGTCATCGTGAACGATCAAAACGTTTGTCTATTTCTATACATGGATTAAGATGATAATGAAGATAATGAATGGGAAGCATACGATAGTCTATAAACATAGATACCAAATTCCTGTAAAAATCGTAGCTCTTGCATAGAGTCGGCCATATCATAGAAAGAGAGAGAGAGAGAGAGAGAGACTCCCCCCTCCAAAAAAAACAACATTGTCTGTAATTACTTCAGGGTTGCCAATAAACAACGTAAAATTTATTTTTAGGCATTTGCGACAAGCCTGTTTAATCTTAGGCTTTTTGTTTGCATCTGTAAGTGACCTTTCTGGACACAGCATAGTCCCTACAATATGACTCGGATTCTACACAGACAGGTGCAGAGGACTAAACTACGCAAGCAGTTACTATGGGATGGTGAAATTGAATGTCGTGAAGCGCATCGAAACAGTTTTGTGATCATGGGATTAAAAGCAGTTGCTGGTCCTGGGGTTAAGCTTTGTCAAGTTACGTCCAGGAGTGGCCAGCGTTTTACGAAACTGCAGGAAACCCGATTTTCGGAAGAAATGTTCATTACTAGGCTTACAAACACTTTCACGAAAGAGCAGGGAGACAAGAATGCCCGTGCAACCCAGTTCTGGAGAATTTAGACACAATCCAGACATTTCACCTGCAATATAGAGATTTCTGGCGGATATATCTCTAAAGCCTATGCTTTGTTGCACACAACATTCTATTTTTAAAAAATCTAAGCTCCCAAAACAAGTCCTTATGAAACTAATCTCTGTTAGTGCAGTACTGCCAGCATTGTTGTAATGTGAAAATATATATTTTATACGAACAGTAAATAGGACTACAATGGGAAAACATAGTGACGGCTTTTTGGCAAACAACCTGTCCATCAAAGGCTCTCTTTCATTACTCGATCACTGGACTGGGTTTCTTGGACTTTTGTATATCTCTTTTATTTGTATTTGTGCGCATAAAATACACAGGGCCAATGGGACTTAAGCCGCTTTTTTAACCGGAAGGGCAGATAATACTCATGCAAGCCAGCCCATGGTCATAGACCACATGTGGTGATTTGGCTGGAAAGTGGGAGGGGGAGTACATTTGTTTTAATGATCACTTTCATTAAAAGTTTGTAACCACGCTGCGAACGCCAGTACTTTTTCTTGGCAATACTTTACAATATGTCCTCATACGGATGATGACACTTTTCTTTTTTAGGAAAAATAGATTACATATCAAAATATTCAAGGGCAATCCAATTCCACTGAGATGAACAGGTGGCACATTTTACGACCTGTGCACACCTCCTGCTAGCCATCAATAATGCAGGCACCAAATCTGGCACCGGCTATAATTTGTCATGCAGTTTCCGCACGATTTGTGTCACGACTAACGAAAAGCCGGGTGGTACGCAGACTGACCTAGAATGGGCAGCGCTCAGCGGGGATCATCACGAGCATAATGGAACTGGTGTCACGAACATACTTCAGAGTAACTAGTTACAGCTATAGATCAAGAAAATACAGAAGAATTAACAACGGCTTTTAAAAAATTGAAATGCTAAAAAATCAGAAATATTGTCAGCAATGTTTCGGGCGAAGATACTGTGCAATTTTTTTTTTTTTTTATTTGAGGCTTTGATTTCCTTCACAGTGATGGCGGTAGAGAAAGATTCAGTTTAGTGAGCTGGGCTGGTGTCATACCAGTCGTGTTACATTTAAGAGTTTGATTCTGTGCGCTCTTGTTACACCATCTCCCTCCCTCCATCTCTCTCTCTCTCTCTATCCCCCCCTCTCTCTCTCTCTCTGTTTGGGATGTACGAGGTTTCTGTGAGTTTATCGTAATCGGGGAATTTTACCTCGAACAAAGTCCGGCAGTCTCAGCCTTGTGTTTCAAAACGTGTCTTCCAATGACGCTCCTACATACGCCTACGGCATGTGTTTTGTACATGCACTTCATGTTAGAGAGCGGAGAGAGACCAGGATTTTATTTACGGAACTCGAATTCAACAATTTGTTTGACCACTGTGATGGAATGCAAATCTAAATCACCAAATCTGGCTCCTGACAAAACAACAACAACAACAACAACAACAAAAATTACAGATCTAGATCTCAACTTAGAAAATTTCCTTTATTAACTATCACGCTGCCATGTCTTTGGGAATGGGGCTAAATGTCACCTAATATGCATACGTGGCTGTATAATAATAAAGACCCTGTTTGACCAGACGGCCATTGAAATGCAAACTGCAGAGAGTATGGTTTGAAAAATCGCTTAGACGCTCTGCTACAGCAGATGTTGGGCGCTTTCTGGAAAACGTTGACCTTTGACCTCAGCTAGTGGAATAAGTGCTGAGGGGAGGGGATAAAGAAGAGAGACAGGAGGAGAGAGAGATGGGGAGGGAAGAGAGAGAAGAGAGAGAGAGGTAAATTTCTGTGATCGATGTAATCGACATTTATGCTTCAGTCGGCCTGTCCTTCCTGACCTGAGGGTCACTGAAAACGTCCCGCTGTATCATTCACACGTCGCTGTAAGCAGTTTGCTTCTAGTGGTCCTACCATCTGCGGCACTGCAGACGTGCACACTGATAACACCCGTATGGGCTCGTGCGCCTGCAGTTCTTCACGTATTCCAGCTGCACGCGAACAAGCATGCTCTGCCTGTGATATATGACTGACTTCTTGTGTTTTCGCGTATGATGTATTGTTATTGTCGTTCATAAGCTTATGTCTTTTTGTTGTTTGTGTTTTCGTACGTCAAGCGCCGTTCGCTGCTGGGTCATGACAGTGACGCTTCTGTTGAAGCTTTCTTTAAGAATTGTTGTAGTGTATATCATTTTCATCATTCAATGCTTTCAATGGTTAAGAATAAACACTTTGCCTTGGTTTTCCTTCCTTGCTTTGCTATAGGAGAGCATCAACGCGGACTGGAATCGTGAAATATGCAGCAGTGTGTGACAAGTACCTTCCAACTTCATCTTCAAAGAAGTGCCACCTTAAAGAAGAAGGGAGGGAATTCTTTCCTCGCCCACCTCGATGTTGTCCCAGTCTTGATGGACACACCGTTACCTTGCTGCGCGTAATCCGGGTGGGTCTCTGGTTCGGGTACGCCTACTTGCTAAGACTGCTGTCACACTGTGAGATGTGGCACAGCCCACCCACCTACTGTCAATCAGAAGGGTTGTCCAGAACCAGAACTGCTCCTCTCTGCTGGGCGCATCCTGATCTGCTAGTTCTTCGATTGGGCAGTTCCCCTACACTGGTAGCCGTTAAGTTACTTAATTATGTAACAGTAGCTCAAAGGATCGGGAACAGCTGGCTAAGGCTGGTGTTCATTTGGATATCCCACCTTGGTTTTTGCATAGTCAGTCCGGCAGTCCGTCAGTGCGTCAGTGCGTCAGTCCGTCAGTGCGTCAATAAGGTCAGTCCTTCTAACGTTTAGAGATCTGCCTTATTGTCACCATCGTCTTAGCGACAGCACCCGCTGATAAGCAGCACCAAAGTTGACAATGACAATGTCAGCAGCACGACCAATTGCAATCTCATCAGTAATTGTTTTAGCAGACGTTACGTCGTTATGTAAGCAGCTTTACGCGTCATGGAATTCGACACATTTGTGTTCCCTTTATTAGGCTAAATCCTAAATGCTAAGGTTATCTGTGTCCTTGAAACAGACCCTTAAATTAGCCCTGCGTTCGAGACGACGAAATTTTTCTCGAGCAAAGTTTCAAAGAATCTGGCCATAGCGCTGTAGAGAATGTCTATCAGTTTAGAAACTATTTACTTGGGAACCGAAATAATATTGTTTTGAAGACTAGTCCAAGCTAAGTCAATGTTTCAGGATAAATCTAGGATAAAAGTGAGCAGCCGATTATTTTTTTTAAATCTATATCTCTAAGCTCTAAGAGCGACAACGGGACACAGACTTTTAGAAATTCGGCTGGTTCACAGGCTAACTTTGAGACGCCTAGTCCTAAGGGCCGTCTCACACGATGCTGGGATGTCGACTGACAACAGCGATGAAGAACTAATCCAACCTTCTTAACTACGATTGAGAGATAATATCCACCACAGTCAAATAGAAAAAATGTCGAAGTCTCTAGTGATTTTGTTTTGATTAAGTGTCACTGGAGGTTTGTTGCAGATGAGTGAGCTGCAATTCAGTAGTTATGTTTGTCTTCGACTTTTCTCATGACGTGTGAGCTCGGCTATAGACGGCTATGGTAGCATATCTCTCCCTGTTGCACAAGAAGTACAGCGGGTGGACTGCAGTATGTACTGAACCCCCAGTACTCGACTGCACGACAGACTGAGGATAAAATTTTCACGACGCCTAGCGTGATTTGTCGCCGTCCACGTCGCAAACATCGTCTTTACCACACTACCCCCGCGGACAGTGGGGCATCACAAGGAAGGGGGCAAAGAGCGTATGCTGTTACAGGGCGCGCGCGCGAGGGTGAATGTTTGATGAAAGAACGTCCATCGAATGTTTGTTTATGCATAAGACGCCCTGTCTTCAGCGCTCCCCACGAGATCTCCCACCAGACCTTACCAATTAATCTCCGACCCTGGGGCACTCCCAACGTCTTCGTTTTGTACCTGGGACAAGCCTGCCTGGGGCGCACGCAAGGTGTTGATTTGTTTCTGCAACTTTATTGTGTTCTTCTTCTCCCCTTTCCTCCTCTTTCTCCTCCTCCACTTCTTTCCCTATCGAACCTTTTCGCTCCCTCCTGAGAACAGGTGACAGAGATGAGAGCGAAGATCGGGCAAAGTCCTGCGTATCAAAGCAGAATAATTGGGAAGCAGGTATTATTGATGAGGCTGCTGGTTCTCTGATCAGCCGCGCCGGGCGCACCGTGGGGTGAAGGGTAGGGGGGATGCAAACAGACTGTCTGCATGATAAGAACGACTCGCCTGCAGGTTGGTGGCAGGAAGATAGCGCCGGGACAGCAGCGGGCAGACAGCTCCTTCCATCATGTAAGGCTTGTTGCCGACAAACAGCAGTTGCACTGCGAGAGACCTGGCTCCTGCGAGGGTCACTTTGATTTCAAGACACGGGCGTGAGGGGTGAATGTGAACAGCTAAGCAGAGAGAGAGAAAAAAACAGGGTGGTAAATTTCTTTAATAAAATGTAATCCACAGTTATATTCCAATAAGATCGTCCTTCATAACCTGAGCATCAGACCCAAATATTCCCGTTCTATCATTGTCTATCTTACGTCGTTTTAAGCATTTTGCCGTCTACGCAAAAGAGAGAGAGAGAGATGAAAAAAATTGCTGGAAAGTGAGTGAGAGAAGGAAGACGAGGAACAGAGAGAAAGGTCAAAAGAAGGTAGGACAATGGCAGAAATGACGCGACCAAGGCACGGGGCACAAGGCAACAGAGCAAAGAGCAAGAGAACAGAAGCAATGCAACTGTGCTGTTCGGGAGGACAAAGAGTTATGAATATGCATCCCGACCATGCAGGCGTTCCCACACTCTCTCTCTCTATCTGTGTGTTCTGATTGTTTTGCCTGTCGGCATTCCCAAATAATGAAGAGGTGCGAATTGAAATCAATTTGCATTCGCTGGGAAGAAAGAGACACGGAGCAGGATGGGGGAGAGGGGAAGGGGGGAAGGGGGAAGGAGGGGCAGAAAATAGCGAAACGGGGGTGGTTGGGTAAGACATAGGGACAAAGCATACGAACTCAGGGGTGATGAAAATTGAAAAGATGGAGCATATTCCTAAACTGCTTGTTTTAGCCACGTATGAGTCTTTTGCAGATAGAATATTAAGTCCCTCTCCTGTGACCTTTTTCGTCTTCTCTTCACGTTTTCTTTCTTCGCGTTTAGGGTTTTTCCGTGGCTGCAAGCGATTTCCTGACTTATCGGACACAAGAGTACACACGACAAAAACTGCATTTTTTCCCCATCCGCTCCATCTGTAGCCAGAGATAGCCGGCAGACATGCACGTGAACAGGCAGACAATCTACAAAGTATATCGTTGTTTTACTGAGATTATTCGTATCCTGGAAAGCGAACTCCTACATAGGAAAACATCAGTTCTCATTTATCACCCAAACTCATAGGGCTTTTTGCAATGGCAGAAAATTTGACAGGAGTGTGTCGATATTATCACAAAACTGGCTATCAAATTTATGCGTCGGCTCGCTCGCTGTCCTCCTTCACACAGCCAGAGATATGAGACCCGCACCATTGCAACTAAAACTTTTATGAAAAAGTGTTTTGCTTGCTAGACACACAGCGTCTCGTAAACCCGTCATCTGAATTGATGGTCCAGCGTTTAGCTCTGAGCAGAATAACTTAAATGCATTTCATCTTGCTGTACGAGCCCTGAAGCCAAACGCAGCACAAGTTTCAAAACTGCACTGCATGCATGGGAGGGGGCGCATCGGATGCAGGAAAACATTAATTATTATTTGTTAACATATTTGGAAGTTTGAAAGAGTGGCTCAGTTTGAGTTATGAAACTTGATTAAAATTATTCATGAATATACAAGGGAGCTGCACAGCCTCGAGCAGCTGGCTGTTGTTCATGACTTTATAGTGGCACAGAAGAACACAAACACAAACACAAACACACAAGCACATAACAAAGAAGGCTTGCTTCTACAACTAATGTGAAGGATATATATATATATACTTTACAAAACTGCTGCAGATTATATTTTGTGCATACAAAAGATCCGGTAGTAAGTCTTCTACTATAAAATAATGCGGGAAAAGGGCTGTTAAACTTCATTTTAATTAATCATTATTTTTTCGTTATATTTTATTGTTGCGAATAAATGTACGCATAGCTATCGCCTGTGATATATTTAACAATATGTTATGGGTTGAGGATTTTCACTTTAGATTTACCTTCATAGGTTGATGTATACAGGTCTCTGCGTGCGTGCGTGCGTGCGTGCGTGCGTGCGTGCGTGCGTGCGTGCGTGCGTGCGTGCGTGGTGTGGTGTAAGTGTTTTATTTTTAAGCTTCGGTGCAATCTTTCCATTAATTCAAAAATACTAAACAATGTATTAGTTTGATCATTATAGAGCTTTTTCAGAAAAAAAACTGTGTATCGGCATTTTTTACTGCCATGTTGAATTCAGTTTTTTTAGAAGACTGGAAAAAAATCTAACAGAAAAAATGTACACGAATTCGTGATGTCCTGTCACAACGAATGCTACTTATTACACATCATTTTCTTGGGCAAAAGTGAGATACTGACAAATCAGAGACTACTGCCTGGAAAAACCTGGCGGGCTACGAACATGCTCAGATATGTTTACACCCTCGCTGTAAGTCATCGTTAGGTCTCCATCACAACCTCCATCAGTACCAGTTCCGCGACAATATATCGCCACGATCCCATCTCTAAAAGCATCATCGTTAACCTCGTTTAACATGCGTATTTCTGTGGCGACATGTATATGTATGTACTTGTTAATGTATAAAATGTCAGTATTTAAGAATACAACGTTTGTAAATGTACTGATGGTTGATGTAAGTGCATGCATGCCTCTATGCGGGCACGTGCACGTGGGTGCGCGCGCACGCGCCCCGTTTAAACGCTAAGCTTAAGATCTCCACGCCAGGGGAACATTATGCGTTTGATTCATGGACGGTGTTGAAATTAAGCTTTATGGTTCGGCGGCATGACTGATGGATGGCCTGTAGGAGGGAGAGACTTAACAGCTGTCACCACCAAATGTCAGCCATAGGTGAGAGCTGACACCAAGCCAGTGACAGCCAGAACGGTACTACAGCTGAACGCTCGTAACAGAGTAGCATTGTGGAAAATTCACACATTAGTTCACACCTCCGCGCGCACTCTTCCGCACTATATACCGCTCATTAAAATTTGTGAATCTCATTTACGAAATGGATTATATACAAGGGAACTGGACCAAGCTAAGACATTACAAAGACAAAGACAATCTACATGTTTCGGGGCACTACCCCTTCATCAGGACGACACAAAAACGACGAAAAAACGGCAACAACGAAAACAGAAGAAAAAGACTTAGCTTCAGTAGATGTGGCGCATAGGCTGGACAGCAGGAAAATGACTAAGGGACAGTGAGTAAGCAGGGTTAAAAAGAGGGGCAGCCAATCGCCAGGTGGGTAGGGAAGGGTAAGGAAGGGTAGGGGTGGAGAGGGGGCGGGGTGGAGAGAGAAGCGTGGGTAAGGGGGTGTCAGTGTGGGAGAGAAGGAGGTGAGAGAAAAGAAATAAGAGAGAGAGAAAGAGAGGAGGAGGGGTAAAGAGAAAAAGAGGAAGGTGGAGGATTCCCTTGACCGTAAGAATATGGAATCCTACTTCATTACCCATTTCGGTACCATGGCACCCAC
>SMGT01001153.1:272965-309298 GCA_004794575.1 Lanistes nyassanus | reverse complement strand
TTACCCACGCTTCTCTCTCCACCCCGCCCCCTCTCCACCCCTACCCTTCCCTACCCTTTCCTATCCACCTGGCGTTTTTTCGTCGTTTTTGTGTCGTCCTGATGAAGGGGTAGTACGCCGAAACATGTAGATTGTCTTTGTCTTTGTCATGTCTTAGCTTGGTCCAGTTCCCTTGTTTTAAATTTAAGATAGATTTTACTCCAAGCGGCAGTCACCTGTTTTTCTTGAAATGGATTATATAGTTAAAACTATCTTTATATACTTTAGTGGTTAAAGAAAGAAAAAAAAACAGAAAGAAAGAACAGAAAGAAAAAGAAAGGAGAAAGAAAAAGAATGATAAAGGCAAAGAAAAAAATGAAAGAATAAAGGAAAGAAAACAAATCAGGCTATAGTACCAATATGCAATCTGTGAACACTGCACTGAAATCCGATCACTGACGAAGCGTGGAAATGCGTACTTTTGAAATCCCACCGTCATGCGTTAATACCTGCTTTTGCAGCTACGTGAACGCAAGACTGCATCCAAGGGAATACAGGCGCATCAGGTATCCTCCCCAACTACTACCAACAAAAAAGTGGGTGAGGGGAGTTGAAACTGCGGAGGGCGGAGGGAAACTGAGACAAGGTGTGGAAGGGGTTAAGCACAAAGTAAGGGGGAGATAACAAAACATCTGTGCACAACAATCAGCAGGTCCAAACACTGCAGGCAGAAGGGGAATACCAGGACTGGAACAGAGCTATACACACGAGTATACAGCAGATACACAAATATGCAGCAGAGACCCAAGTGAACAACATGTAAGCCTACACACCAATACAACATTTACACAAGTATACAACTTATACATAAGTATGCAGCACATACACACGTATACAACAGAAAACGATATGCTGCTGTAGGTACGCCTGTATGTCATAGCTTTCCAATACGGGAACATAAACTACTTATACAACAACACAGTACCTCGTGTCCCCTCCGGCTCCAATCCCCCTACGCAGGCACTTTCTCTCTCTCACACACACACACACAAGCACAAATGTATATTTGGGCCAGTCATTTAAGATCTCTGAAGACTACCATTTCCATACAGATGAAACACGGTATGTTTTGTTCTTGTTGAGTCTTTGCCCGGAAGGAGTATTGAAAGTATTTTTTTTAAATGTCAAGCCACAGATGATGTCAATGTCAGATGAGTGAAGAGGAAGAGAATGAGGACGGAGAAGTCGATGATTGTTTAAAAAAACTTGACACAAGTCCACAGCGAAGGTTATCTCATGACAGGTGTACGAAGGCAACAATGCGACGAAGGGCGATGATGAAGAATGGGGAGCAAGCTGAAGAACCCGGAGGAACCCTCCGACAGCCAGCCCTGTAAACAGGTGCTACGTGAAGGAAAGCAAGTGAGCTGGACATGGAAGCCGGAGGGCAGGAAGAAGAACGAAAGAAACAAATGTACAACAAAAGGAAGTCAGCCAGGTGAGAGACAAGAAGTCAGCGTTTGGGGGCATAACTCCTTCTTCAGGACAGTACAAACAGACGGATAACAAATTACAAATAAAAACTTAGAAACGAAAATAAGTAAGAAGAACAAGAACGAAACAAAAAAAAGGGGGGGAACGAAAGGAAGAAACACAGAAAGAAAGAAAAACGAGTGAACGAAGAAAAGGGCAAAGAAGGTGAGAAAATTCAACATAAATTTAAAGAAAAGTATAAAAGATAATTACACACATGCAATGTATGTGACTCACAAGGCCGAGAGCAAATAAAAACAATAAAAATCCGCAGTTACCTTTCTTTAAGGCCAGGTTCAGCGAAATAGAAAGTACATTCCGGTGGGGGATTAAATGCGAGGTGACAGTTGTGACGAGGCAGCGTGTACATGGAACCGTACGAGCGGTTGCCTTACGCTGCTGGATATAATGAAATACCCAAGTAAAAATCACGCTTAAAAGCGAAGGATGCACAGCTGCCAAGAGCTTGTACTGTGCTCGACAGGGAAGGTACCATCGTGGCTCACCGTGGTGTAGGGGTAAAGATATGCCGTCTGTGCGTTGCACGACATGTAAAGGACCTACCAATCATCTATGCCTATTTCATGACAGTTACACATTTTTAAGAACGACGTAGGGGCCATCTTTATGATCATTCTCGTCACCATCATCATCACTTACTCTTTCCTCTTCCCGTTTGCTTTACTTTCTGCTTTCTCCATCCCTCGCCTCTCTCCCACTCACATTTTTTTCTCTTCCACCTGTCTCCAGCCTGCCCTTCCTTAGCATATTAAATATGAAGTGACATGAGTCGCTTGGCACGTAACAGCTGCGACAAATATCTGATGTTCAATAAATGTTGTTTATGCCAATATCTGCCCTCTTGAAACAGATGAGTGACTCAGGAATGAAGTGACTCACTTCAGTCTTACGCAAGGCCCTAGCCCTGATCACAGAAAGGACGTGCGAGGGTGTTCGGACAAGGGAGTGACAGATGAGACAGCAGTCATGTGGGGGGGGGGGGAGTTGGCTGAGAGTGCAAGTTGAGAAAAGGCTGTCACCGGCAGTGTTTTACACAGGTGAGAAACAGGTGACAGCGCTGAGGTATGCAGAAAAAAAGATAAAATGACACCACCGTCCTCTGACCTGTGTTGTTTCGCTCCCAGCTCTGCAGATCCCGTAATCAGAAAAAAAGAGAGCGCACGGTAACTGACAGGGTGTTCTCTGCAGTAGCGACTGTCTGACAAATTTGAAGATATAGGAAAAAAACCTCGTCCGTCCTTCCTTCCGCCTTCGTGGCCGCATGCATGTTTCCTTTCATTTTTAGGTCGTAGTTTATCGTGTATGAGATTGTCCCATTTCTCTGTGGGGCAGCATCGTGAAGGCGGTGCCCATCTCTTCTCCCTCGCTACCTTGTCTTTTCCAACCTGTGAATCAGGTACCCGTCCCCAGCTGGGTAAACTGTATGAGGTGTATCGCGGTGCATGGGCATTGAACCAGCATTTAGTATGTATTGCCTTACATGCAGCACTTTTTTTGTTCTCTATCTCCCTAGATGCCTGTCCCTTCATCTCGAGGCCGCGAGTAAGTTTTTCATGTCTTCCCCTAACTTCTTCTCACCGGCTTCAGGAGGGGGGAAAGAAAGAAGTGGGGAGTGGAGTGGTGGTCGCACATCCACCGTATTTGCCCACAGCTTTTCGCCAGACGATGAATTGTAGAAACCAGGAACAGCCACCGAAAGACAAAGATCGCCCCACGAGGCGTCAGACCCGAACAACGGACGTCGGTGGCGCAGAATGTGCCGCGTGCTGCATGATGTCCGTCGCGTGCCAGTTCAAATTTTACAAGTAACCGTCAACACGGCCAGTGGTGCGCTCGGCAAACTAAGCGAAGCGCGATTATTAGAAATTCCTTTCACTTGTAATCTTTGCATGGTCCTTAGAAGGGAGGGGGTAAAACCAACAGTACTGTTTTCCCAAGATCAGGTGAAATTTCTTTCTGGAGACTGATGGGAGGAGAAAGGGAAGCAGCCTGTAGGGCAGCGCACTAGACACTTTTAAATAAATGCAAAAAGCAAAAATGTTAACGATGAAAAGTAAGTTCAAAGGTGAATCTAAAATCGAGGGGTTTTTTATTATTATTTAAGTTTAGTTTTTTTCATGAAGCATGTATTTTAAGATCGATGCCTTGATAAATATTCTGCTGTTGTCAAGGCAGGTCCATTTTCACCAAAAGTGTTGCAAACACAATATGCTTGCTGAAAGACTTTTATTATTGTTTATGAAGGAGCTCCCATAAATCAATAAACAAAACTCCAATTTAAAGATCACTATATTTCGCAATTACAGATGAAATTTGATGTTCAGGTTTGGTGAAACGTTTGGTTGTATCAAGCACACAAAACACCTGGTTTGGATACAGAATACTTTTTTGTTTGAATATATTGCTTTTAAATGTTTATTGTCTACAGTCTGGCAAGACGATTCTGGGAAGGAACTTTATTTTCTATTTCTCTGGATATTCGTCCATAAATCCGTCCTTCTTTCTTTTTGTCTTTTTATCGACTTCTCTCTCTCTCTCTCTTCCTTTCTTTTCTCTCATTCCCCAGTCTTTTTTCTTTTAGGTATGCTTATATCTCTCTCAGGACTTCACAATCTAAGACCGAAACTGCCGTCTTCCACATTCAGGTGTTGTCGGAACTTTTATTCTTGGCTTTTAGACTTCAGCTATAACTCTCCTGTACTGGAGGCGAAATGGGGTTTCGCCTGGCGGGAGTCGATGCTTTATGGCTGCCGGTTTTGTTCTTTAAAACTTCCGTTTTCTGATATAAAATGCCTTATGTCATCGCCAACCTTTGTAAGGTTTTCTTTTTGTTTGTTCGCTTGTTTGTTTGATTGCTAGCTGGTCGGTTGTATTCGTGTTGGTGTGTTTGTCTTGTTTTGTGTGATTGTTGTGAAAGGGTTACGCTTGAAAAGTTATGCCCTTCCATGCACTTGCCGCTTACCAGTCACCCAATACTGCTGTCTTGTCCTGAAGGGAGCGTTCAGTATTCCTCATTTTCATGAAAACTCAGACAAAGCTCAGTGTTTTCATAATAGCACCTGTCTAATCCCGCATCCACATTTCTGGTTTGTTTCAAAAATAATGTCGTTCACATGCAACCGCCTATAATTATCAAAGTTCTGACTGCTTGCGTGGCTTAATCCCACTGAACCGAATGTACCGTCATTATTGTCATTATGTTCAAATTTCTTTTCACTGCTGTCACGATTTAAATAGGCTAGCCTGAGCTCGGTTGTATGACCTTCCATATGTCTATTGACGATCTGAAGATGTACGTCACACTGTCTGAACGCCTCTTACAGTCACTTTCCTGACTGCAAGATAGACGACTACACAAACAGCTAAGCCTGGGTCTAAAACCACCATTATTATAATCGTGGTTTACGTGTTCAGCAGGACGCCAAACAAACCGAAATAAATTTGCCTTCGTTGCTTTTGTCTACCGTCCTGGTCCAATATTGCCTTCAGCGCAGTCATTGTTACTGTCTGCGTGTTACATTGTGGCCCACAAATTTCTTCATTGCTGTTAGTGTACAACTGTACGTAGTTCACATTTGTCTTCATTGCTGTTACTGTCTGAGTGTGTACCACTGTAGTCCACATTTGCCTTCATTGCGGTTACTAAGTGTGTACCATTGTAGTCCACATTTGCCTTCATTGCTATCACTGTGTACCATTGTAGTCCACATTTACCTTCATTGCTGTCACTGTCTGTATACGATTTTAGTCCACATTTGCATTCATTGCTGTTACTGTGTGAGTGTGTACCATTGTAGTCCACATTTGCCTTCATTGCTGTGACTGTGTGAGTGTGTACCATTGTAGTCCACATTTGCCTTCATTGCTGTTACTGTGTGAGTGTGTACCACTGCAGTCCACATTTGCCTTCATTGCTATCACTAAGTGTGTACCATTGTAGTCCACATTTACCTTCATTGCTGTCACTGTCTGTATACGATTTTAGTCCACATTTGCCTTCATTGCTGTTACTGTGTGAGTCTGTGCCATTGTAGTCCACATTTGCCTTCATTGCTGTGACTGTGTGAGTGTGTACCATTGTAGTCCACATTTGCCTTCATTGCTGTGACTGTGTGAGTGTGTACCATTGTAGTCCACATTTGCCATTATTGCTGTTACTGTCTGCGTGTGTACCACCGTTAACGTCAAATTTCCCTGTATTTCTGCTTACGCGTACTGTGTAGTGTACAAAAATTAATGTTCTCAATGCATTCGAGTGCTATGTTCTAATTTGATATTATAATATTACCTTGTCTGCTGCCACTATTTACGCAAAGTTTCTTCAGTTGAAGGCTGGTTCAGACAGTACTGTTAATCCTTGGTTTTAGAAAAAGCCATAGTTGGTCTTAAATGATAAATCTCTTTTATTTAGACATCAGGTTCTTTAATGAGCAGTTACAGGCTTTTATTACAGCATGCCTCCAGTTTAATTAATGGTGGGGTATATGCTACATAAAATGCCGTTCATGTCCACTTGCCTTATCACGCAGCCTCCTGTTGCTGAAGGTAAAAACATCAGGGAAACAAAATGCAAAGTATATTTACGTCAAGAATCTATGATCAGTCGAGCGTCTACGGTAGAAATAGACACACACGTTAAACAGAATGAAGACTATGTGGTCTTGATGAAACCGATCTCGCGTTCTCAAGATCACTATCTTGCTCCTGGCAGGTGTCCGCCACCCCTGGATAACGTGTGCAACACACAAACAAAAAGTCGTAACCGGAAGGAAGAATGACAGGAAAAGGCTGTGGACAGGTGGAGTCGTTGGTCAGTTGGCGATAACGGGGCAAGAAAGAGTCAGGGTGGAGCTTTGAGCATGAGCGAAGGAAAGACCTGTAGGTGGCCGGGAACAAGAAAACGGGAAGAAAGGAGGGGTGGATAAGAGGTGCACTTTTCTGTAGGGGGAGAGGGGGTTGGGGTGAAGGCCAGTAAGACAGAAAATTTACTGGGTGCATAAGCGTTACTTTGCTGGAGCTGGCGGGCACATACGCGTGCAAATGCCCACTGGAGGGCACGTGCATTAAAAACCTGCCGCAGTGCTGTTATTTACACTAAAGATTTGTACATAACCGCATGCCCAACATGCTGGTTTGTAATCGGGAATACAATTCTTTGGAGGCAGGTTGCTTCTTGTGACTACCAGCCCGATCCCTGGTGACCATGCGTCTAGAATTCTAGAGGGGGATGAGCGTGTTTTGTCGCTAGAAGGTACTGTATTTTTTGTGTGCGTGCGCGTGTGTAAGCGTGCGTGCATGTATGTCTAAAACGTACAGCACGTGTTTCTTGTCTCTAGAAC
The DNA here is from genome assembly GCA_004794575.1 of Lanistes nyassanus. Lineage (NCBI taxonomy): Eukaryota > Metazoa > Mollusca > Gastropoda > Architaenioglossa > Ampullariidae > Lanistes > Lanistes nyassanus. Next base: position 302,426 of record SMGT01001153.1, on the reverse strand, counting down.
CGAGGTATTCAGGATCTGTTTCACAGTAACATTAAAAGCCTAATGAACACTTTTTCTTTTACCAAATTTATACATGTGTAAAATGTGTTCAAATCTGCACTAAATGTCACATGTGAAGTAAGTCTTAGACTGATAAAGTAAACACTTAAAACACTCTTCAAAAACTTGTATGCGCCTAAAACATGTGCAGTTGAAACCAGAGATGAAGAGTCCAAACGATACTCACCTATTTTTTAGTGTAGGCATCTTTCTTGTCTCTAGAGGATGCAGCGCATGTTCCTTGTCTCTAGAACATCAAAAATGAGACATGACTCGCTTTATCTTTGAAGCAAGTGAGAAAACTACCCAACACGCTATCGCGTTTAAGGGAGACAACCTTACAGTGCATTGTTTTTCCATTGCATTGAAAGTTGTTATTTTTCTGATGTACAGTTTTTGGTGTTGTTGAAGGCAGTTACGAACCTTATTGACAAATGAGGTGACCTCATTAGTTGGTATGTAATTTTGATTACATCAAAAAAGCTCATTCCTGTGCCCGTGGTCCCATTTTTTCGACGAAATAAAGATTTGTGATCCAGTCATAAACTCGTTATATTTACTAAAATGCATTAGTGATTTGCTTTATTTAAAATTTTCATTACTTAAGATTTCAAACATAAATATGTTAAGTTTTCACTTTTAAAACAACAGTCATATATACCGCTGTTCATTTAAGGGAAATATATATCATTTGGCACTCATAGCACCTGAAAAACAAGTAGTCTAGCAATAACACAGTAATCGTAAAATCGTGCTCTCACATTTTTGCTCTCTTTGGTAAAGTTTCAGCAAGTATTGTCTGCACCAACCCAACTTAGCAACCTGCCAGCAGACTTTACTCGACTCAATTTTGTTTGCTGTGACCCAAGGGCATATTTCCTCTCATTGTTTCGAAGTGGCACTTGTTCTATTCATAGCCATACCGAACTAGCGCTTTTATCTTATACCAGTTCGTAATATTAATTAAGCGTTCAGACATCTAGAACGAACAGCGAGGTTAGCCCAATCACAAACGTATTCAGAATCTGTTCTTCTGTATCTGTTTACCGAGGACCTTTGATTCTTGACCTTCTGAAAGACGGAACGTTGTACCAAGCTCTTCGGAAACAGTGGAATATGCGTATAGTGTGCAAATGGAATTTATAGCGCTGAAGCTAGAGTTCCTATGCACCAATGCAGACACACGTAGCGGTAGAAGAAACAGTCCGTCTGGATGTTCTAAAAGCTAAACGGAGGTTGTGAGCACCCACGACTCACGGCGCCGTTCTGTCATTTTCTTCTGTCACTTCTGTGCCTCGTGTTTCCAGACGCTGCTCTGCTTTCACGATGAACGTTCTGTCAGAGCATCCTCTCGTCGAAGTCTCCGAGTGTTGAAGCCCAGTCTTCCGGTCATCCTACTATCGCCTGGCACTGGGAGGTCTGCGGAACTGTCTCCGCGGCTGTGCTCAAAAACAAGTCGCTCCCTCAGGACACTGATCAGATGTGATCTAACTTCTTCATCCATTTCCTTGCTATAGTCGCCATCTGCACGTTAAGTACCGACAGGATGAGAAAAATGGAGGCGCTTACTTTATCAATATTTCTTGTTCTTCAAATTCTGGCAGACAGTGAGGTAAGTCCATCTTCACAGCTTTATCCTATTCTTTCTTCTGTGATTCTTTATTCCGTTGGTTGGTTGGTTGGTTGGTTGGTTGGTTGGTTGGTTGGTTGGTTGGTTGGTTGGTTGGTTGGTTGGTTGGTTGGTTGGTTGGTTGGTTGGTTGGTTGGTTGGTTGGTTGGGTGGGTGATTGGGTAGCTAGCTGGCTGGATAGGTGATTGATGTGGTTGATACTTTCCTTTCATAATGTGCAATGTGTCTAAATAATCACCCTTCCTTTCTTTTCTTCAACTATTTCCTGTCTGCCTATCTGGTGCCTGCCTGGTGGCTGCGTGAGTGCTTGAATGAATGAATGTATGTATGTATGTATTTATGTATTTATGTATGTATGTATGTATGTATGTATGTATGTATGTATGTATGTATGTATGTATGTATGTATGTATGTATGTATGTATGTATGTATGTATGTATTTTCCCCTTCCTTCGTTCTCTCTTTCTTTGCTTCCTTCCTTAGAGCTTGCTTGCCTCTGCTTTGGCATGTTCTTCGCTCTATCGTATCGTCCTTCAGCTTTCAGGGTTTGGTGTCCTGTGATGCGTTCATCCTAAAGGAATTTTCGGCTGTAGAATTTTGTGCCCTTCCGTTATGTTCAAGACGCTTGCTTATCCCACACCTCACTTGTAGGGTCGATAAAATGTACTTTCTTTGTTTTGCATACACTATCTCGGTATTTTATATTCCTCATTTCAAACTTTCTGAACACGATTGGCTTTTGCGTTATGGTTTCATTATTTCGATTATTTTTCTCACTAATAATTTTAGTCTCAACCGCAAGCAAGTAGCAACCGTTTCAAGAGCCGAGCCTGACGCAGACTTTTTGGTCTAACTGCGCATTTCAAACCCAGCTCTCTAGCACATCATAATGCTATCGATTAGATGAGTGAGAATAACAGGAGGTTGAGTAGTTAAATCTAGCGGATCTTTGTGTTGTCGTATCCTGCTGCGTAAATGACACGTAATACTCAGCACTATTGTCAGTGTCGGGACCAACCAACGTGTCATCAAAACAGATTTATTTTCGTTTCTTCGTGGAAACGAGAGAAAATGAAGCTTTAGAACATATTCCTTTTGTTTGCACATGTTGTGCGCTTCGACTTTTATTTCCAATATGGCATATATTCATTCGCCTGCGCATGTGAACAGGAGCACCACAAAGAGTGTGTCCTCTATCACCAGAGTACGGTGGGCTTACCCGACCCCTCACGGTCGTTGATGACTGGAAGAAGCAAAATACTTCTGGAAATTTCCACCTGGTTTTGGATACTGATTGGATGGCTTATACGATAAAGATGCATCCAGCTATTGGTTGGGGCATCTTGACGTAAAATATAGCCACCTTCTGCGCGTTCGCATGAGTATCTAAGGCAACTAACAATATTGAACATAACATTCATTTATCTTTAAAGAGAGGGTGTAATAGAAAGGTAGGGAAGGTGTGTTGTGGAAAAGAGAGCTGAAAAGAAAAGGTATGGGGTGGGGGAAGGGAGGAGGAGCGGGGAGAGAGAGAGGGAAGAGAGAGAGAGAGGGAAGAGAGAGAGGGAGAAAGAGAGATGGGAGAGAGATGGGAGAGAGATGAGAAAGAAAGGAAGTGCCTTATCAGCACAGATCGTAAGGTGTGTTGGGCTGAGACCCGCAGGATGATTTTAATGGTTACCAAGCCACTTTATTAATCCCATTCTGCCTTTAACAGGGTGTTTAGTATGGTGAAGGCTCCGCATACAGTGATTGTTTTTAATAACTTTATTCATTTCTTTAATGCTTGCATAAATGCGCCTTCACTGAGGAAAAACTTCTTACTCACACACATACACACGCATGCACAATTTAGCTCTAAATAAACAATAATTCTTGGCTGCATTATTGCCTAATCCTGCACATGTAGCAAGCAACTTCATTGGATTTTACATTGGATAACAGTCACATTGTCTAACAGTCACATTGGATAACTGTCTTGTTATTTCAGATACTATACAGTGAATTCTTCAATACTGGACATTACAAAATCCTACTGAGACGTACTATTTTAGCAGACATTTTTCAAAACCATTCGTAAGGTGCGTGATATCATACATGGGAAAGAAAATAGTATAATTTCCAACATTAATTTGTCATCTTTCAGTTACATTAAAAGCCCCTCTCGTCTCAGTATTTCACACTAGAACAGATGTCATCGACAGATGTAATCGACAGATGTCATCGACTTTTCTGAAAATAGTGAACTAGTTATGAAGTGAAAGTGGTTAAAAATCACGTAACTATTTCACCCCTTACCTATTACCTTAACTGTTTGAAACGATTTAGTGATACCTGGTACAATCATCAAGCGCTTTTTTCTTTCGGTTCTGAATTTCCTTCAGAAGCTTGTCTGGATCTCTTTTCATTTATGTTGGGTCTTTCACAATCTATTCTTTGGAAGGGACTTGAAACTGCGAATGAAGACAAGGAATACAAATGTCAATTGTGACTGCTTCAGTTGCGAGTTTTTCATTTTCTTAGACTTTGCCGATCAGTTGCCATAATTTGAAATCCGCTAGTTCTTTCATAAGGTTACAACCCCCTCTCCTCCCCCCCCCCCAACCTTCGCCCATCCCTGCTCGCTCTCCCTTTTGCAGTCCTGTCGTCCACGTGCCCTTTACCTCGTTGTGACGACCTTGACTGATGGGAACAAAAGGAAGTTCTCGCTCCAGTCTGATTATAGCAGGCAAACTTTAAACACGGCAGGCAGGTGCTGCCCTCTCAGTGGTTCGTTTGCCTCCTCCTCCTTCTCGCACAAGAGCGACAACCTAAGAGGGCACAATTAGAGCAGATCAAAGGCAGCACGTGAGCAGTGTTTGCTCTTTGTCACTCAGGGAGTGATCTGGACTACCGTCAACACCTACGATGTCTGCACAGAGAAGCTTGTCTGCAGGTGATAAAACGTGTTCTTTTGGCATTGCTAGAAATATTTCGAATTTTCCGTGTTTTCTGTTGTTATTTGCCCGTGTTGCGGATGACATCATCGTTACTTCATATCAGATTATCGCTTTCCTTTCCTTTTCTTCACTCACTCACTCACTCACTCACTCACTCACTCACTCACTCACTCACTCACTCACTCACTCACTCACTCACTCACTCACTCACAAAAGCAGTCACCCACATAAAAACACATGCATACATACACGCACACAGTTCGTGCCTACCAAATGCCTATTACCCGGTTATTCCGAATAGAATAAGAAGAGCAGGACTGGTCCGCAGGTGTATAAGAAATTCAGTTATACTAATTCATATTTTATGTGTAATGTCTGTCTCTACATGTCTCTACTCGATGAATATTTTTTGTTGATTTATTACTGTTTATATATACTGCGTCATCCTTCTCTCTACTTGTATTCAGAATTCTTTTCTGATTTCATTCTGTGTGATTCAGAAAAATACCCTGTTGGAATCTGCATCTTGCCAGGAAATGTCAAACTTTATTGTTATTGTTGTTATTATTATTATTTCTTTGAAATCGTTTCATGTCCAAATACTTGTTTGTCGTCTTTGCGTTTGAGAAAAATAGGGCTAGATTTTTGTTCTGATACTTTTAAAAATTATGACTTACGTTTAAGCTCAGAACTGTTCCGCCGGATTCCGCTTTTGTTAAGAACAGGTGTGTGATCGGAGATCATCAAAATTAAAATGCCCATGTGCTATGTTCATAATTAATATTATAATTAATCTTAAGTGGACAGACAGATTGCTCTTCTTTGCTCTTACTGGCAAATCGGCTTGTGATAAAAGCGTCCTTCTGAAAGCAGTCTTTCAGCAGCACCCACGCCACCCCTAGAGACCATCTGAATGCATTCCTCTCTCATAAATATTCAGTAGCTGCAAATGGCGTTATGTACACAGGACCACCAAGATGAAGCGACACACAATTTCTGTGTCAACATGACATTTGGCGACCTCAACACAATCAAGCATGAGCAAAGAAAAGAAAGAAAGTTGGCGCAGAGCTGAGGAGTTGAGGAGAGAGGGTACCAAAATGTGCTGATGGAGACAAAACATACCAAAGAAGTGAACAATATAATGATGGATGTGACAGCGTCTTTTGGCATTAGCTGTTTTCCTTTTGAATCAATTATCTGTTGTGCTGTTTGAGAGAAGCTTGAGTCCTGCTCACTCTGTCCTCTTAAAACACCATCACATGTCAGTCTGTCTATCCTCTCTTCCTTCCCAAGACCACCTCGGTGTTCTAGTGCACGTGGTTAAGGCATTCGCTTCCGAAGCGGGAGGTCGGTAGTTCACACCCAGACCAAGTCATAGCTAAGACTTAAAAATTGTCAATCTAGGAGCTGCCCTTCCAGACGCCAGGCACTATAGGGATCAGTACTAGGACTGGTTGACCCGGTGTCGGTATAATGTGACTGGATGGGACTGAAACCTGTGCGGACAGCACTTCCACGAGTGACAGCATGTTAACTTTGTCTAACTAACCTCGTCCTGATATCCACCTCGTTTGCGGCAGGACGTTGGCACTCACCCTCTCATCCTTCCTCCCTTCCTCTGTATCTGTGTGTGAGAGAGAGAGAGAGAGAGGGAGAGAGAGAGAGAGGTGGGAGAGAACGTGTGTATTATTATTCTCTGATGTGGTGACATTTCTTTCGTTGTTCTTTGATTTAACCAGTCTCTCTGCCTGCCTGTTTGTCGGCCTGGCTGGCTGGCTGGCTGCGTAAGATCTGTCTCCCTTTCCCTCTATGTTCTCTCCCGTACCCTTGTGCCTCCCATCCTCCCTCCATCTTCCTCCTTCACCTTCCTGTACCGCGAACGCCAATTTCATGATGTTAATAGTCTACAGTGTCCGTGCGCATGCGTTCATATACACACACGCACGCAAGCGTTCATACACACGCACGCACGCAAGCGTTCATACACACGCACGCACGCACAAACACGGAGCACACGCACTCACACACATGCGGCGAGCGCGAACCTGTTTTTTTTTCTTCGCGGTCTCTCTCTTTCTCCATCCTCCTTTAACGTCCTTCTGCCTCACCCTCATCCCTGTCCCCCCCCCCCCACACAGCACCATCCAGCCGCTGAAGTGACGCTGATGTGCAGGACGAGCGAACTTAACCTGACACGAGCTGACCCCAGCCCCACCCCAGGTCTCTGTAAAGCCTTCGCGTGTGACTTCCTGACACTGGGAAGGCCCGCGTTAATCCAGCGGAGGCCGCGCGGCGTCCTATGGGTTAAGCACACCTGCATCCAGTCTCGCATCATGCGCAGTGCCTTTTGCAGGCTTCATTTTTAAAAAATGCCACAGTATTCTTGATTCTACATCCCTTTTCTCATCCTAGTACAGGAAGGCACCCGAATGACCGTTCAGAAGGTTAATGACACTCGCGAATTCACCGATCACTAATTCTAGGACAGCCTACAACCCAGCTAACACCTTTCTCAGATAAATAGATGCACCCTACCTGGCTATTTAAGTACCTACATGGTTGTAGTACAAACATCTAGAAATAGAAGTATCATAAATAGTGCATTATTGTTATTCTTGGTGTTACATTTTGTTTTGTCATACTCATGTTAGTGCTGAAATCTGTTTCCTTTTGTATCGAACCTCACCCGACTGCTTCGCAAGACAAAACTGATCACATGTGCTGGAATAGTTTAGCAAAGACAAATATCTTTGGAACATGTCATAGTAACCCTTTCTTGGAGCAAGCACGTGTGTGTAGCCTTTATTTGTGTCATGAAGCATTGCTTACCATGCAGGACTTTGTGCGTCCTAGCATCTCCGTTCTGAGCAGTCTTCATCGGTTCGATAAACGACTGTATGTGTGTACATCAAGAGACTAAATCTGCGGGCTGTCACACTGATCCTTCAGCAATTGCTTGATTCTTCAATTTTTGCTGAGAAATATCCCTGGGTAACGAAAGAATCTGTGTAGTAGGACTGTTCAGAACTGATGGAAATGTCCTCAACCTTATCGATTCTAGCTTGCAAATCTGCAGCGCACGATATGAGCTTCAAGCACAGTCTCTTATACAGCAGACATTTATAGACTGTTACTTAATTTTTTCAGATCCTGGCAGAACTTGCTAGAAGGTCAAAAATATTTTTGGAAATAAATGCAAGGAACAGAACTCCAAGAACGCTATCGAATTTTCGAGAGACCTTCATAGGAAAGTACTCCTGACACGTACTGGATAAGCCTTATAACGTTACCTTGTGTAGCTGATCTTTGTAGAAATGAGCAGAGCTACCAAGAAAACGAAAATTTTGAGACAGGATAATGCTGCAGCAGTTGTGGATCCCACTTTTAATTTCGGCAAAGCCTACAGTGCAGAGGAAAGTTCTGAAAATATCTATGAATTTTCCAGCATTTGACAGAACTCATTAAAAGCGGAAAACTTTGGGGAATTTGAATTGTTGGAAGAAGCTTTACTAATAATACTGATGTAAACAACATCAGGAACATTGCGGACATTTTTAAAAAGCTTCGTGTGTTCGTTCTGATATGCTCTGCTAAGTCCAACAATTTTGCTTAAAGAGTTTTATTTTTGGAACTTTATGGAGCTTCATAGAAAGTTGAATTTGGTAATTCCACCGTGGCCGGTCTCAAGCCTAGATAAGAAAAATGGGTTGGGTGAAGGGTTAGCTACCCCTCCCTCTCAAAACGTATAAGCTCCAGAAATTCAGGCGAGAGACATTCAGAACCTCCCAGGGCTGGAAGAATGGTTGACCTCCAATAGGAGGTCCCGTGATGCTGAGTAGTGAAAGGAATTTATCTGGAACCTGCTCAGCCGACTGCTGTCCTTTCATCCAGGGCTACCATTCACTGTATGGGCACAGAGCGCGAGGACCACGCGTGACGCTGGAAAGACAACAAACGTGGCTGCCGAGTTAAAAAAAAACTATAACGTTGGCAATCTAGGAATCTGTGAGTCAAGACATGCAGGTTCTGGACAAAAAGCTCACGTCACGGGGCGACGATGCACCCCACACCCAAAGTATAGCTTTCATGTTGTTGAAGTCAGTTCAGAGGCCAATGACTGGCTCGGAGATCCATGGTCCACGAATCGTAACAGCGTTCTTCAGTACCAAGAAGAAGAGGATTGGCAAGATCTTAATCCAGAGTTACACCCCAACGAACGACAGCGAGAGCAATGTTCAGGGAAAGGCGAAGTTCAACAGCAGGATGCAGACCATCATCCAGAAATACCCAAGAAGACATCACCATCGTTGTGAGAGACTGAAATGCCAAAATCGACAGTGAAAACAAAGGTTAACAACAAGTAATAGAGCAGCATGACCTGGGTGAGATGAATGACAATGGGGAGAGATTCACAGACATGTGTGGCACAAGCATCCGTTTTTCAACAGAAGCATCTTCCCACAGAAGGTTACAAACGGCAACCTGGTTATCATCAGATCTAATAACGGAGAACCAGACAGACTAGGTCTGTATCTCGAAGAAATTCAAAAGATCCCTTCAAGATGTATATGTCAAGAGGAGCGCTGACGTTGCCTCAGATCATCCTTTCCTGATTTCCCAGTTTATGTTGAAGCTGAAGTTGAAAAGGTTTTGGCCTGGCGAGACAAGCCAGCGTGCCTCAAAGGTTTAACATCAAACTTCTGAAAAAAATGCATTCGACCTAGAAGAATACAAGGTTACACTCACCAACAAATTTCAAGTCCTGCAATAAATGCTGGAAAGAAGACCACTGAAAAAAGATGCTAAGCTTTGAAGAAAGTGATGAGAAGAATGTGCCAGAAAGTTCTAGAGTCAGAGAAGCACAGCTACAAAGTATGGATCTCCACAGAAACTCTGATGAAGATGCGAGAAAAGAGAAGAAGGCAGCAGTCAACAACAGTTGCACAGGGGCTGGAAAAGCAAGAGTTCGGGAGGTATACCCAGAACTGAACAGAGAATAAAGAAAACCATTATTCAGATGAGAAGAACTACATGGAGACCATACGTAAATAACAACCATCTCTCATCGCATTACTGAGTTATGTGATCCTCTGGGAAGATTGTAGGTGAATGGGGGCTCCAGTCGTATGAGTGCATTGATATGTCAATAATACAGCGTTGTGTTTATACCTAGCCTTTTAACATCGGCCGTGTGAGGGTGAGCACGTGAGAAAACACGTTAGGAGTGAAATGTACACGAAGCTCAGATAGACACCTACGTCTTGTTTTAAAACTGTTCCTTCAATAAACGCTACGTATAATATCAAATTCGGAAACTGTTATGTCCACATTCCATGTGAGATAGATACTTCAGTGTCATTTGAAAACTTTTTTCTTATATACATTACGTATACGGTGCAATTCGGAAACTGTTGCGATGGATACCTAATATGTACCCTCTATATAAATTTCTTTGGTTGCACTTTGTCTTGTCACTCGTGCTGAAAGGGTAATGCCAGAAACGTAGGCTCTTCCTGCATTGGTCTTTAAAGTTGGTCCAGATACTCTGCTGTTACCACTGTTACCATTGAAAGTGTTTCTTCTGGTAGACATTACACATGTTGTGTAATTCGGAAACTTGATTGAGACAGATAGTTAAATGTCATTTGAAAATATCGGAAGAGAGAGAGGGTTTAGTTTCATCTACATAGTCTCTTTTTGGATGGACACTGCTTATACTTGTATTTCGGAAACTGTCCTTTCACATCGGTACTAAGATCTCTTTTTCAATGTGTTCCCACAGGCCACCCAGAGTTACCCTGGTTATCCCTCAATGCAAAGTCTGACAGGGCTTTCTACCTGGATAATTAAACAAGGGGGGGGGGAGAGAGAGAGAGGACACGAAATCCGTCTAGAACAATGTGCTGTCCAAGTCTCATAATATGCGCGCAATTTTTACGACGTGTGAAGTTTTTTGCACAAGAATCCGGTTTGGCAGTGACCCGAGACCCATTGTAGGGCTCCAAAATGCATTTTCTCACAGGCACCCCATCCGCACATCTACTCGCCCAGCCAACCCTAAAATGCCATGCGTCAGGGAAAAAAGCCGCGCCATGCAAAAATTGTGCATATTTATTACGTATTCTTCTTGACGCTGGATTAGTGATAGTGACAAAGAACGTAATTCAGGCAGCCACCTGCATTCATTGAAGGTGTGTTCGCCACTTTGGTTTGGAATGCGCCGCATGGTGTTTTACACGACACTGCAGATCACTTTTAAACTTGTTCTTAACCGCAGGCCGCACATACCTCAGGCTTGGAATATCTACATGAATTGCAGACAGTGCTTGCAGTCGACGTGTTTCAAGTGGAAGACACTATAGTTTTATTAATTTAAATAAAACATCAGAAAAATAGGTTTTGGGGCTGTAGAAAGCTGCCTGGTATAATAAGAAAGTTATCCCCCTTGTCATCCTCTTTCTTTCTCTTCCATCTTCATCCTACTTTTTCTGTTTCTCCTATTGGTTTTTTCTCTGGTTTTCCTTTAATATTGCTGGTGCCCATATGTGTTACCCTGAAGGTTTTTGTTTAATAAAATCGAGAGATGAAGTCCGGTTCTTTACCAATTGCGTCTAATGGACGAAGTTTCAAAGTTTCAAAGTTTCTAGTATGGAGAAGTTTTTCCCAGAGAGATGGAAAGCGAAAGCGAGAGAGAAAGTCGTAAGGAAGGACGGACTGTAGGATGGACAAACAGGCAGACATGCGAGGGAGAGAGAGAGAGATAGGCTGGAGATTGAGATTAAATTTGGCGGAACATCACAAACTTGTTGCTGGAAGACGGACTGTAGACATCTCGAACCCGGTCCCACCTGGAGGATGAATAGGACGTTTCTTCTGAAATAGAACACATTGTGTTCGCCTGGCGCCGTCTAATGGCGAAGATTTATCAAGGAGTTTATCCTTCAAAAAAGAGTGCGGGTCTGTTGAGGTATGTGTCTCGAAGCAAAGGAGGCTTGTATAAGTGCTTGTGTCCGTGCGTGAGTACATGTGCACCCTAATAGGCTAACGGAGAAAAATCGACCTAAAAGCTTGTTATAATCAGTAGATCATTTATTTAATCATTAATTTAAGCAATTAAGCAAGTGAAAAAGCAAAACAATCATACATTAGCCAAAAAACAAGCAGAGAAGCATTTTATGGCTACGTTGCAACGTCTTTTATCCTTTCATAAGCAGCAGATTAAGATTCCAAGTTTTTTAACCTGTCTTTTAATAAATAGTAAATAACGTGTTTGTAGTTTTCTTTAAACTACTTTTTTTCTTCTTTCTTTTTTCATCTCTTTCTTTGTTTCCTTCTTTCTTTTAGTAATCCAAAAGAACATACTAAGGCGTATGCAGTTCTTGAATACACTCGTATCCTCTAGAAATGAATAATTACAGTAAATGTTTCTGGAATGTGACTGCTCTGTTCAGAATCTATACGAATTTTCAAAAGAATTAATGAAAAAAATAACGCTTTGAAAATCTGGAGAGGGCTTCATATGTGGACAATAAAGAGATACAGGTTTGAGTTCCTGTGTTTTGTGTTTAATAGTGAAGGATCTTTCGACATTGGCAAAACATGTCCAGAATACGCCAGAATTTAATTTTTTTTAAAAGTCCAGAATACGATCGATTGCTCGAAAGTCACCCAGATCTGGAACACTCTTAAAACTCCAATAAAAGAGTAAAGTAGTCTGCGACAAATCTGTTGTGATACATGAATGAATTCTTAGCCAAATCTGCCAAAATCATGCAGAAAATTCGGGAAAAGCATGTAAGATCGGGTAAGGTTTTATGTGTACACAAACCTCAACAGTCGACTGGTAGCTTCTGAAGCGTTTCGAGAATACTGTGGAGACTGTTAACAGAAGTCAGATAAGGACAGAAATATACACTAATGAATATTGGTTGGTTGGTTGGTTGGTTGGTTGGTTGGTTGGTTGGTTGGTTGGTTGGTTGGTTGGTTGGTTGGTTGGTTGGTTGGGTGGGTGGGTGGGTGGGTGGGTGGGTTGGTTGGTTGGTTGGTTGGTTGGTTGGTTGGTTGGTTGGTTGGTTGGTTGGTTGGTTGTAAATCCTCAATCGACATCGCCTTGTATACCTTTGTTCTGGCTGCGATTTGCTTGTGTCACAGGGCTAGAGCTCCTAGAGATTGCCGGTTTCCAAGGGAGACGAGCGTATAGACCAGACAGCCATTGTTAGACCTGAGGGTAGACAAAATGGCGGCGTCAGGGTCGCAGCTGGGGACAGCGCTGCGCCAGCTCAGTGACCAGCACACAGGCCCGCATGGCCGACGTGCCTCTAATGACAAAAAACTCAGCGCTGCATCCGCCAGACACAACATGCTTGCTCGTGCGCGCAGAAAAGGGTCGTTATGCTTCGTGGTGGTCAGTGTTGAGGAGACATGGAGAGACAAATTGATGACTGGAACCAGGCAGCAGGGGGTGAAGTCAGACGCAGGAGCGCGCGGCGTTGAGTGCACGCAGAAATTATTGTACGAGATTGGACAGGGTTGTTCAACGTAATATATCTTTAGTACCTCGGTTTTTTTCCATTCATTCATTCATTCATTCATTCATTTGATCTGACTGTCTTTTTTCTTTTCGTTTTCTTTCTTTTTTGTATCCTTCTCCTTTTCCTTATCTATTCCTTTCCTTGTTAGTTCTCCGAAGGCACACCACCAGGCTCTTTAAAAGGCCTTTTTTCTTTGTGTGTTTGCAGTGCTGCTGTGGTTATTCAAACCGGCGGTATGTGCTTGAATCCCATGCGCATGAACACGCACGGACGTGCAAGCACAAGCCTTTCCTGCTGACAAGTAAAGGAAATAAGGAACTCTCATTTGTCTGAATAAACATGTCTAAAGGCTTTACCATTCCAGGAAAAAGAATTAGAATTGAAGTTAAATCGTTTGGCTCTAAATTTGTTTTTCTTCATCCTCTTTTCTATATTTCAGGTTTTTTAATAAACCAAACATCATTCAACTAGATCTAGCTAAAAAGTTCCAGATGTTTTTTAAACAGCATGTCCATGTCTCAGTGCCACCTCTTCTTCCACCCCCAGCCATTAGAACCACACTCCTCGACAGTCGCCAACATCACCTACATTGTGCAGGCATCCACACTTTTTAAAATATAAATTCCACTCCATCAAGAAAGGTTATACAATAGGACAGAAGTATCAGTTAGCTCATTTGCTGTATTTCTCAACATACTTGTCAGGGTAAATATTTACAGAAGATTCAGGGTGAGTATAAATGAAGAAAAGTATTTCGCATGATTTTTTAAAAATCGCCATCTCTCTTCCCGTGACAGGTTGTGACACCAACACACAGGAGTTTAAAAAAGGGCAATAAAATGCTTAAAGAAATGCTGGAGGAGATCAGCTAGAGGGGAGGGTAGGGGAGAGAGAAAAGAGTGGATGTGGAAGTACGCCAGATGCTTGTTACAGGGGTGGGGGATGCCTCAGTTTGACTCGCTACACTGCGATGTGTCGCAAATGCGAGACGACAACAGACAGTTCTAAAAGATGTTACGCCAAAGATGATAAATGGTCTGAGACTTTCAATTTAAAAGACTTTGACTTTTACATGATTAGCTTCGCTGTTCAGCTTCTAAAACATCAAATGCTTTGGAAGGAATTTAACACGGTTTTCTTTCCGAGAACAAGAGGTTTCTATGGTGACCGGATGTGATGAAGACAAGTTTCCGTTAAAATAAATAAATAAATAAAATGGCTTCCAATTTTCTGTACTGTCGCAAAAAAGACACATATATCAGTCTTGTCTTGTTTGGTAGGGTCGCAATGGCAAAAAAGATATAGGAGGAATGAGAAGTTTGAGAAACGACAGGAGGAATGAGAAGTTTTTTTGTTGTTTGTTTTGTTTGACAGTTCTCTCTTGTCTGTCCCACTAATGCAGCTGAGGGTGGGAGGCCACAAGGGGATGTCACAAGGCACACAGCAGTCACGAGCAAAGCAAAACTTTCATGCTTCTCTGGAACATCCCTCGCAGCGCCTCCAGACCGCAGTCGATGGGACTGTTCGTTTCTGTCACGAACGCGGGCCCTAGACCTAAATTTGAAAGACAACCTCGCTTGTCGCCTCGCCTTCGCTGTTTCGTACTTTGAGGTGGGCTGCACGGTGGCGCCGCGCTGTGGGACATTTTCTTTTCTTTTTCCTGCTGCGCTCTATATCTGCTCTGCTGTCGTGTGACATCCTTTTTAGAATGCTCGAGCTCGCTGTGGGAACAGGCAAAGCCTAGGTCATCGGCCTACCCATGCCCACGTCTGTCTCGAAGCAGAAAGTCCCTTTTGTGATAATGGCACAGGCTGAATAATCTCCCGGCTTGTTTTTACTTTTTACTTTTCATTTCCACCATTACTAATTTAAATACATTTTCTTTATAGCTTGTTCCCCTTTTGCGGTAAGAAATATATTCCCGTGCCCTGCATTAGCAATGGCTGCGGAGATGGACTCCGAAGTTGACTAGACTGGGCCCAGAATGGCGAACAGAATCTGAACTGTCCTCGCTTTAATCCACAGTTACTGGGGGGCTGGGATAGGATGAGAGAAGACAGAGAGAAAGAGAAAAGCACTGAGAGAAATAGATGGGAAAGAAATAAGAGATAAAGCTCTGATGGGGTGAAGAATTTGGCATCAGTCAAGCGACAGCCAATTTTGGGGTTTGTGGTGTTTTTTCAGAAATGTGCTTCATTTCCAAGACGAAATTTTGTAACTGAGCTTGGATTATTTGCCACACAGAAGAAACCAGCATACAAGGCGATGTCGGTCGATGATCTAAAACTGTCAACCAGTCGTCGCCCGAAATCGGCCAGCATCGTTTTACACGCTGGGAAGAGTGTTTTGACCTATTTCCTGCCTGAATTTTAATGGTGCAACTAACAGATGGACCCGCTTTAGCCCGCAGATTGTGTATCTTAAAAATACACAGCCGTTCAAGGTGCTTTGCTTTCAACAAACATGAACGTATTTTTCCCTTCATGCACAAAATGTTTTTCCCTCTAAAACAACCCCTGACGAACCCCTATCCTGTAATCATCTTCTATGTACACACAAAACATACCTTTTAATAATACTTAACAGTGTATTGAAAGTTCAGTTTTCTTGTTCATTTCCAAGTAATTGCAGGGCTAAATGGCCTCCCCTCTTCCCACCCCTACACCCCCAAAAGAAAGACACCCCTGACAGGTTGTCATCATTTCCTTCCCCATAAGGCCGCCCTGTTTTTCTGGCTTTGCGACTGAGTCATAAGATTGCAAGGAGAATGTGCTGACGAGCAGCGCTCTTCATCTAAAGACATTTACAACTTTCATAAATGTTTCTAGAAGAAAGAAAACAAGAAACAAACAAACGTCCAACCGTCCAATGACAAATTCATTTGCCTTTCTACAGCCTCAAAGCATTATTCGATAGACTTTCACTTTCTTTCTTGTTTTAATAGAAAAATAAGACTTCTTTTTTCTGTTATAATGTATGTTCATTTACTTCACAGACACCACTGCGTCTTGATAAACGATGAAAAATATTGCTGAAGCTAAAAAGAAAAGTTGAGGTCGTTCGCAACGCGCCAATAGATGTCAGGGGTAAAAACAAAACAATCTTCTGTGAATGACATAAAAAAGCAGTTGTGCCATGCAAACTTTGTCTTTAACTGTCTTATTTGTCGCAGTAAAGAACATCTTTGTAATATCTTCTTCATGGTCCTACAGTAAAGTGAGAATATCAACAGCAATAATAATTAATAACCACAGCGAAAGATGGGGGAGAAGTGCACAACACTCACGAACTCGATATTTTATCACATGTTTTGCGTTGTTGCCACAACACTGCAGGGACGAAAACATAGGAGCTGACAAGATGCAACATATCACTGAGAAGCATATCAGACAAAAAATAATATTGTTTAAACTGCAGACCATTGTAAACTACATCGATTTTGTTTGGTGTCTGTGTGTTGTTCGTCTGTAGTGTTCTTGTCGTTTCATTTTTATGGCCTTTCTTGTTGTTGTTTACTTTGTTATAAGAAATCTAGAATTTTAAAGTATTGTTAATATTGTAATCTCATTTTAATTACATGACTGAAAAATGTCTCTAGCCCGCGTCACCGTTCATCGCAATATTATTATTAATGCTGATACTGATTATTATTAGAATATTGCATGTTTCCTGTAAACAAAATCTACGTTTTTATTTTTTAAACTATCCATTTAGCTCCTGTCGTCATTAAGGCCCACATCAACCCTTTGCTAAAGTTGTTGGGGTTCTTTTTCGTGGGGCTTGGCATGTTCCCAAACTCGAGAAGAGGGCTGCAATATCCCAATCCGATAGCTTGAAAAATACTTAAAGGAAGAGGGGTATAGATTAACAAGGAAAACTCTTTTTCGTTATATTTTCCCCTCTTCCACCTTATTCAAAATTATTAAAATAAGGAAAATCCAGCAGCTGTCAAGCAGGAGAATTCACAAACATCGCACAGTTTCCGAAGAAACAATGGCCTCACGATACCGGAATGGTGGTTCGAGTGGATCGTATGTCCCAGGCAATATCGAGTGGTGGGATTGCGGTCCAGAAAACGTGCTGTAGCACCGCGAGAAAGTATGCGTTTACTAAAGGCGGAACCGCTCGTATATCTTGCGAAATATACCCATGTTTTCTTTTTATAGGGCATTTGGAGATGGCTGGCATTTTCACAGTGTAAAGACGAAAACGTGAACTCCATGGATAGTGGCAAAGAGGGCTCCCTCCTTTGCATGTACTCGGTGCCTAGACGGCAGGCTGGTAAATTAGAATGTAGAAGCTATCAGCAAAATTACGGCAGAGTGTTGAAGACACCCTTGGCTGTGGGTGCTAGTGAAGTGCAACTAGACTAAAGTCGCATGGTCGTAATGTATGAGATTTCATGAGATTTAATGAGAAGTGCCTGAGATAATGGAGAGTGATAATAAAAGCTGAAGTCTATCGAGTTTTCACTTGAGGATATGACAAAGGAAAGGAACGCTTACATTTGTTTTCCTTTTCTCTCCCTCTCTCTCTGAAATGGTCATGCACTTACCAGCTGACAGATGGGTGAGCCGTGCCATTTCTCACATAACCCCAGATTTACATTAAAGGATTAGCTACATTAATCCATGTTGTTCAAGTATTCAAAAAAGTAACAACACGGTTACTGTCAGTTAAACAGGTTAGGGACGGGGATGATCATGGCAGATGCCTGGTTTCATTCTGAAAAGTAATGATTCGTGCAAATATAGATAAATGGCTCAGCATGTTTTTATTTTTTAACACAATTGTATCAACAACATTGCGTGCTCGATAAGTCCAAAAAAAGACCACTGAAAGATAACTAATTTATCAAACAACTGTCTCTAACACATTGCGACGGACTGATCGCATCCCTTCATTCGCATTGCACACATTCACAACTTGACTTGTATCAGAATTTTTTTCTTTTGTTTTGTTTTTGCTTCGTGCGACAAAATCAGCAAATAGAAAATTGTTGACAGGCAGTAGTGTGGGATATAAACAAATTCACACTCCCCACCCCAAGCAGTCACATTGAACCTGATTACATGATACCTGCAGCAGATGCCAGGCATTTACACGTAACAGGTCTCTTTCCTTCCTAGGTCATACAACATAAATATCATAGTTAAAATCTGAGTGAGACAGCATCACGAACTATTTCTTCTCTTAAATCTTCGGGGATTTTTTTTTTATCTTCCGCATCTAGACGATCTGATCTCTCTGCTTTTTCGTTTGCCTCGGCAGCAGAGTGGGGTCATCTTTTGGCGTGCGTCATCGCTCCTTTGCTCTCATTGGCTTGAACCTCTTTTCTTCCAGAAAAGTACAGAAAAGTACACCAACGTACACCAGCCTCTCCCCTCCCCCCCCCACTCCCACGGCATGTCCACAACTCCGTGCGTGCTTTTTCCCCCCACTGTCTATTCTGCTAGTGTTGCCTTGCACTTTTTTCCTGTAAGACATTTGACACAGCTGAGCGTTTGGTCTGTGATCGGCAGACATCTGTGCACCACGACAGAGTCAGACAAGAATCCGTGAAGTGAAAACAGGAACACGACGATAATTCTTTTTACAGCAGTTAATCGTCCTGTCGGCCCTTTGCTGTAACTTGTAAAAGGTGATATTCACAAGCATGCCCACACGCGCACGCACATGCACGCGCGCGCGTGCACATACACACACACACCCGCACGCACACACACTCGCACACATTAACATGCACCTGCACGCCAACCTTTGTCCTCTGTTTCCCCATTTCTTTGATGAAATGTCTATTATCAAAAAAATATATAATTCCCTCCTGGCGATGTCACTGAGAGGTCACACCGAGGCACCGTCCTTTGAGTTTGCAAGTGAAAGACCTGTAGCCTTCCTGCCGAACGTGCCTCTCGCGGTCAGCGCTGGAGACATCTTGTTTGGTCAGTCCAAGCTTACCTCCTTAGCGCAGCGGCAGAGTCTGTGGGAGAGAAAACAGATTGTCAGCGTCCATAGACAATAATATTCAAACTTCATACAAGGGCACAAAAATATTTTAAAAGTATTTTAGGTTACAGTTTTGCCCATCTTCTTCCCTTTTCCTCCTTTTCCTCCCATTGCTGCTCTCCTTTTTTTCAACATCGTCATGAGGAACGACAGACTACAAATTTACTGTCGTTGTTGTCGTCCTTAACACAATCGTCGCAGTGGAGAAAAAAAACGCCCAGAGAAACTAAATGCAGAAGGTCATTTTTTAAAAAGTAGTAATCAAATATTGCTTTGTGCCACAGATCATAACAGGCAACACCCCCCTCCCCCTAGTCGTGCATTCGGCTTGACAAATTGGATGGATGATGATGATGATGATGATGATGATGATGATGATGATGATGATGATGATGATGATGATGATGATGAACAACTGGGCCGTGACTTGTCGTCCACTTAGTACAGCCAAGAGTGTCACTAGCCAGAGACAAGAGGTATTTTATGCACAAAAGCTCGCAGGTTGGCAAGGCGGCGTTCTCGTCTGAGGAGCAGGCACTCTTGGCTGACTGCCGGTGCGGCAGAAGCTTTATGTTATCTTTGAAATCCGCTCTTCGGCCCTAAATTCCAGACACGCCAACAGTTTTCTTTGTGACTGAATGCATGACGCAGGAATGATGCGCTGAACTTCTCTGTCTGCGCGCGCGCGGGTGTGCAGAAGGCAGAGGGTGCCGTTATACCTGCAGAGGATGAAAGCAAGCTACTGACGCAAAATGGCTTTGTACTTTGTCATTGAAGTGCACAGTGAGGTAACAGAATGTTTCATGCTTCAAAGGTTTCAAATCCGTCTGCACAACAAGAGCTTTCTTCCTGTGCGTAAAAGGAACAATCTGCGCAGACAAACCAAATGCACTGCGCGGAAAACTCCTTGTACAAAACGCGGACAAACATTTTCTTGTTGATTTTTCAGCGATTGTGCAAGATATACGAGTTTTTTCGATTTGCATGAATAAACATTTCGGCACAGATGAGGACTGACAGACTATGTCTTTGAATCTTTAGCTGCCATTTGAATCTCGTCAACAAAACTTCATAGAAGCTGGTTTCCGACTATAATGGATTTTTCATCGTAAACGTGCGCCCAAGACACAACACTTTGTACGTGGAAAAGAACATCGACGCACCCAAATAAATTGTTTTTCTTTTAATTCTCGTCCCTGAAAAAGATTATCAGAATTAAGAAAAAATCGAACCTGGCTCTAGTGTGAAACGACATCAGCCAGCAGGGAGGGAGAAAACTACAAACGAGACAAGGCAGGTCGGAGCATCTTAACACCCAGGGACATTTTTTTTAATGCTTACCCAGTAGCGACACCTGCCAGGAATACCAGGTATTAACGGAGTCGTCAGACAGATAAACCTTATCCACCCTGGAGACTACTCGAAAGACGATCTGGCAGCTAAGCGAACGAAGCATGAGCAAGACTATGGAGGTCTGTTAGACCACGCTGGTGAAACCACTGTGAAATATTACGAGTGACAGCATAAACCCCTCGCGTGAATAAGTAATGACAGTGCTTCGGCCAGATTCACGACCGTATTATTGCAAGGTTGAAAACATTACACGTGCGGACTCTGTTTTAGGACGGCACATCAAAGCCGTGGCTATGATAATTTGGAAGTTTGGCAAAGCAGAGCCGTGTTATGTACTCTGTACGGTTCGCCGGCTTCCTGTTTAAAAGCCAGGTCGTCGGTGCAGGGCCGGTATATACGGGGAAGAAAGGCGCATAAAATTTAGAGACTTAAACTGTGCAAATAAATATGAAATAAATATGCTGGCTCAGCCGAGAGTTTAATATCTATTTCCTCTTGCTTTTCGTCTCTGTCCCATATGTCTGTCTTGTGAATATGTGTGCGGAAAGGTGGCAGATGAAAGGCGAGAGACCTAGGATGTCCTGTTCGAAAGTCGAGCGGTAACAAAGGCAAGAGCGATTGCGAAAGACTGCTGAAGTGTCCTAATTCAGCACTACCAATTATTACCGTCAGGTCGCCATTGTAGAGTTCCCAAGGGGAATGAAGAGCTTTATCCCACCATCAATATAGTTTCTTAAATATTCTCAATTGCCCAGACTGTATATGTGATAGTGTTTTCTGATATGCGTTACTCAATTTGATGTAGTTTCATGATCACCAAGCTTTGTGTGGGCTTTGTGTGGATGTGACGGCAAAGGTACTAGATGAGTTGGTGCCTTGTTCTTAATATTTTTCTTACACTGTTGGCAGTTGGCGCGTGTGATTTTTCTTTTAGGATAAGTGTTCTTGTATCTTGTTTGTTATGTCTGCCTGCCTGCCTGCCTTTCTGATTTTTAAAATTCCATATGTTTGAAACGAATAGCATTATCTTTCCCCATCCGGCAATGTTTTCTTTCTTCTGGTTATTTCATTTTCCTTGTTCCATCCTTTATTTACCCCAACATACACGAGCGCGCACGCTCTTTCTCGCATTTACTTCTCCTGTTCCCCTTTTCTTCTTTCCGCCTTTCTGTTGGTCAGTGTGTCAGTCTCTTTCTTTCCTTCCTTCCTTCCTTCTTTCTTTCTTATTTATCCTTTATTCTCTTTTCTTATTTTTTCCAAGTCTCCTTTACTCCCTCGCTCACTCATTCACTTGCTTGCTCGCTCACTCACTCACTCACTCACTTACTCGCTCGCTCGCTCGCTCACTCACTTTTCCGTTCCTTTACAACCCTTCCCAACACAAGAGCGCAGAAAGAAGAGAGGTTGTGGGGAGTGGCCCACCACCGCACTCTCTCCTCGCGAGCCGCTCGTGGCACGCTCGCCCTCTCCTCCTCTGTTTTTCAGTCCATTTCGTCTCCTGGGGTGTTTTCGAAACTGACAGCAAATCAATTTCTGCACTTTCTAGATCTTCAGCGGGCCACTAAGCCACAAACTTGGCCACCCCAAAAACGCCTGTTCAGTTTCGGTTCGTCCCACTCACGCCTTCTGGCACCTGTCCTCGATTTGTCAGGTTGACACCAAGAGGGTCTTGGCATGTATGTCTCGCTAGGAAACGATAGACCCACTCAGACAGGTTCCTTTCGCCAAGCCGCTTAGCCTTATCGTTGCGTCCTTGATGGAAGTATTTCCATTCTCTAGATTAAATTCAACGTTTACGCCAGGAAAATATCAGACAACAACGCAATGCGCATTCTTTGCATTCAGTTGACTTTTCTTTCGATTCTCTTCTTGTTCGTTTTCTTGTTGTTCTTCTTGTTGTAATTGCTCTTTCGGTAGTAGTAAATAGGCCTAGGATTCCAAAACACGATAACCTACATTTGCCGCCGTATAAAAAGATGAAGAATAAAAATTCATCTCTTTACACATTGGGTTTGATAAACTATATGCATTTGCTGCCAAAGAAGGACAAAACTCAACTGAAACGGTTGCCTAAATATCATAAAACCTACATTAGGTCAAACATCGTTCCTTCTGATCGAGAAGAAAAATAATTATCATAATTATCAGCTCATCGGGGGTTGTTGGTTACCTGTATCGGGAGTTGCCAGTTACCTGTTTACCTTTTCTTCTGTTCACTTTATATCATTCAGTAAAATAAAACAAAGGAAAAAGGAGGTACTTTCGCAAGTTCTTGCCAATAAGCGATGAACTTTTATCAACTATAACCCCCCCCCAAAAAAAAAATACTTAAACCTAAATCAAAACGCTGCATAAATGATCACAGGCAAGAAGACTTCTACTTTTGAACTATAAAATGAATCAATGACATAACTACAAAAAAGGAATAAAAAATAAATAAAACAGACACAAAAAAGAAGAAATCAGATTTTTATAAAAGTAAAATTTGGAGAAATCTAAATTTTCAAACACTACTGTTTCGCCTGCTTACGAGTTTCTAGCTTGTTGTACATTTACACTGACCACTTATCTTTCGCACTTGAACACAGTTTACAAAAAAAAAAAACGCTTATGACGGAAGGCTTCGCAGCGGTTGATCTACCCTCGCTCACCTCCTCAAAAAGTGACAGTTTTTTTTTGTTTGTTTTTTTTTTGGTTGCGGTGGTTATCAACTACAGTTTCTGTCCTCGTCCATTTCTTGGCACGGTTTGACGTTCGTGAAGGGGTGGATGTGTCGGTAGTGCTTCTTGCATCTAAGCCATGTCACCTCGAGTGGATGATGAATGAAACACAAAGACCCTGCCCGGACCAGCGGCTGTGCGTTCGTGGAGAACTTTACAGACCTGGCAGCCATTCCATGAGCCGTGCTTCCGAGATAATTGTTGTTTGAGATTCCATTTGGCGTTCGGCGTGGAACGAGGAAAAGAAAGCAGTCCGAGAGATAACGCTGGAGACGATTTAGAAGCCGGCTTGAAGGGGTTATCGCACTAGAGGATAAAGTAGACGAAGCTGGAGCAGGAGAGGGTGGGGTGGAGAGAGTAAGGGAGCTGGGATGGACGGGAAAACAGTGGGTGAAAAGATAGACAGACAAGAAGCCAGGCAGATGATGATGATGATGATGATGATGATGATGATGATGATGATGATGTCCAATTTTTAGAATAAATTCAGTCAAAATCTAGTCATACCTTTTAAACAGACCTGCCGCTTAGCAACGCCAGGATCTCCGATATGCCTGCAATTATTGTTGTCCATGTTGCAAGATGCACGCTGACACAGGACGTCGCACAGAAAGGTGGTTGGGGGTTGGGGGTTGGGGAGGGTGCCAGATCCCACGCTGAGACACATCGCAATGTGGACGAAGGTTTGTGCACAACCTGGCAAAGTCGTTGTGAAACGGAGCGTCACGAGTGGAGGACCACGAAGACGAAGAAGAAGATAACACTGACAATGACTAGAGGCTGGCAGAACGACGATGTGAAGACCAACAAGAAGGACGAAGTCAGACAACGAGGTGCTGGGGGTAGAAGAGAAGCTGGTTGGACTCAGATGTTGGACTCAACCAGTCGACTAGACGAGACAGCTGAAACAGTCAAACATGAAATTCGTATTCGTTGAATACGAAGCCTCTTCAACAGGAACGTTTCTTCTACAGCTAAAGCGTCCACTCTTACGTGTAAGCAGGTACATGTATAACAAGAGTTACATAATTATTTCAAATCTGTTGATTTTTGTCAGAATTGAAAGACCATCAGATCAACGTTTTCGTGTTTTGGCGAACATGGCTGTATAAAATTGCAATACTCAATGGCTCATTTGTTAAAATATTTTCTTCAATGGGGAAAATGTTATATTAGCTGCTTTATATAAATCCATACAATGTTAGTTCAAACATAGACATCATCTGTCCTTCAAATAAATTTAAAAAATACACAGCATATGCATTTCCTCCTTCCCTCAATAATCCTTTCGTCCACACACCGAAAGGTTCCTTTATTAAGGCATTGAATTTTACTCTTTCATATTTTTTTAAAAGTAATAAATTGCTTTTCTCTTTCTTGCATGATTATTGTTTTGTTTTGTTTTTGTTTTTGTTTTTTTCGCTCTCCGATTAGGTCATTTGGTTGGAGGCGGGGTAAGGAAAGGATAAGCCAGGAGGACGAGAAAGATCGGCTTGAGTGCACAGCATCTCCCACCAGACGCTCAGCGGCTGTCCAGAGCAGTGATTTTCCTTTTTCTTCGGCGACAAAAATCTCTTCCGACAAGAATTCCCCAGTTGATCAATGGAGCGAGAGAAAGAAAGTGGCCAATAGTTCTCGAAAGAAATGACCTCTCTCGGTTCAGAATCAAGTTTTGCACTTCTCTCCCCCACCCCTCACGTCTCACTCTCTCCCTCTGCCACTTTGCCTTTTTTGCTGGAGAGACGTGTTGCCACTTGTATATGCAGTCAGTATCAGTAACTGCTTGGCCGAGAAAACTAACCAAACTGCTATCTTAATCAATCGCTCTCCTACACAGATTTCGCCCAACACGCCTGGGGATGGAAGGGGAAAGAACTCCTATGAAGCTTATATTAGAGAAATGTATATGGATATATTTCTGTAGCCGTGGAGTATTTCTTTAACAGGAAGATAATGTGTGGTCACGAAAGTAACACGAACTGACAGGTCCCATCACGCCGTCTGGCCTGCAGTCCTCCACACGTCACACGCTAGCGTGGCGTGTGCATTCCCCAGCTATGCAAATCGCCCAGAAAATGTCGCGTGCTGTCGTGCATTGCTCTCAAACTGCATGTCGGGAAGATGATTTGCATAAAAGCATCAACGGAAAATAATCGACCATGATGATTCTCCCTTCTATCCACCGCCACACGCTTCGTCCTATTTTCTTCGTTCTGTATCTATCTGCCCTCCCATTCTTCTTTCTTCTCTCTTTCCTTCGTCCGCTCCTATTCTACTCCTACGCGCAGTTTTCTTTCACAACATATAGCGGCTGACGACCTGCGTCGCCGTTCAAGTTCTAAAAATCTCGAAGACTCCCGAGATCTAGAAAGCAATATTTGATAATTGATAAAATTTCGTTACAAGTTTAACTTTACTATGAAACGTCCCAGTTTAAGCAAAAATGGCCATCGTTGATCTTTAAACCCCTACTCTGTACCAACAATAAGATATGAAATTCAAATATCCATGGCTCCATTTAAAACTCTCACGAACAAGGCCAAAGGCGCCCGTGATGTGCTCTAGCTCTCTAGACAAACAAATCCATTAACATGTCTTGTTCTATTTGTGGATCACTTTGTTGCTATTTTACTTGCTTGCTTGTTTGTATTTGCTCGCCTGATTTTTTTATTTCTACAGTTCATAAAAACGCACCACCCGCACGTTATCTGTTTCGCACGCCACCTCAACCCCAGCCACCAAACATCTCTTTGCGTGTGAATTCCCGCTATAATGATCTTCCGCTTTTGACTTCTGATGTCGTCTTTGAAGGGCTGTTTTTGTTGTGGTAGTTTCTGTTGTTGTTGATGCTAGTGTTCTTCATCCCCCTTCCTTTCATTTTCATTTCGAATCGCTTTTTACGACATGTTTTTCAATTACTTGTTGATGCGAACATCGAGTTGACTACACAGTTGTTGCGCTAATTTAGAAATTGGCCTTTCGCGTGATTGCAGTCAGAGCGAGGCGAGTGACTTGGTTTGTCCAGTTTTATTCGGAGCATGGAGAACAGTTGTTGAAAACCTGCGTAACTGATGCCGTAGCTGGTTACAAAGGTCAGTTTTGACGCATAGAAACCAAATATTAAAAATGTGTAGGGGCAGGGGAGTGGGTAGGAGTGGAGTACTGGTGGGGTTAGAGTTGAGGCACCGACTAGTTTACATTACCATAAACAGAACAGTACTGTACTCTGCACTGTGCTATTGTACTACTACTACTTTAATATACTACTTAGTAGTAGTATTGTGTAGTACATTAAAGTATTAGTATAGTAGTGCTAGTACAGTAGGCCTACGTAGTAGTACACTTTGTACATCATTGCCAATAGCTATCTGCAAACAATCTGCAACAGTATGACTTTTGGATTGTGGTTGGCTAAATCATTTGTGAAATAAGAGGTATTTCCCAAGCGTTTCCATTGGCTGGGAGTCTACCTGTCCCCTAATCAAGTTGGGAAAAATAATGCTGGGACCCAGAAACTTTCCTATCAGCCCGCGCTGCTGGCGGCGTAGTTCTCGCGCCACAGAAGCGGGCGACAGCTGTGGGACCCACGTCAAGAAGCTGTTGCTGTTTCTTTCGTCGATAATTAATCCCTGGCGATTTAAAGCGGAGGCATTTTCTGTGCATGAGCGGTTTTCAATCATCCGGAGCGTTTATTTGTTCGCGAAGCGCCGCGATTGCCCGTCGCTTCCCGCGTTTTTCGCTCCTGATTTTGCGCCTTCCCACTATATCGCTCCTTTCTGACATTTTCCAAAAATATAAAAAAAATATTTTAAAAAAAACTTCGAGTTCTGCGGGCTTGGCTGTCTACCAAAGTCTAGTCTCATCTGGGGATCATTTTTTCTGTACGAAAGGCGCAGTAATTTAACATTAATGTTCTGATAATGTACACATGTTCTCTGCAAGGTAAAAGCAATCCTTGCCAAAAGAAACAATTCCCATCCTCTTGTCATCTAACTTAATAATGTCATTGTCGTCTTCATCCTCTTTGCCTTTTTAAAAAAAATAATAACTTCACCATCATCTCTGAAATCTTATACTTGTGTCCATAACATTTATCAGCTTTATCATTCTTTATGTCCCCCAGCCCCCATTCCTCCGTTTCAGTTCCCATCTCCATACTCACTCCCTGCCTCCGGGTCACAAATCGATCGCAATGAAGGCTCGTCAGACGAAGAACAAACTGCGCGTGCGCAACCGGAAATCCCACCCGTCAAGTCCCTAACATCCGGTTTGGCTGCCAGACGTCAATAGAGACTCGCCGGAGAAGTGCGACCTTGTCTTTATTTGCATTTTACCTCCGGACGAGTGAAATCTTTGCTTTCGTTATGAAACAGCACCCCCACCCCGACTCCTCTAGCTTACTCTGTCACGTCTCCATTTGCTTCCAGCGTAGTTCCTGGCGATTCAGGGAGTCTGCTGTTAGGAGGCAAAGGAGACTGGTATGGATTTCCTTTAGGATACCACAATGGAGAACTGTCTACATTCTGGTCCGAACTCAGGAATACAACTGCAATAAACTTGAGTTCTGCTTCTCTGAAAGAATTGTTGCCAAGCGTATTTATCCTTTGTTATTGTTACTGAAATCATTGCAACAGAGTCTGTCAGTATGGGAAATTTATGTTCAGCTGAGATGGTAAGTGCAACCTGCTGTTCCTGTGGATGTTGTTGTTGTAAATGTTCCTTTTTAGATTTTTTTTAAACTTATTGGTGTCGGTGTTGCAAATGCTTCGTCTTGGATTTTTTTTTTGGGGGGGGGGGAGGGGTGTATGTTGGTGTTACTGTTGTTGCAAATGTTCTTTTTTGGATTTTTTTAAACGAAGCACGAAATGATTTATTCTATCACACTACACAGAACACACGCCATACGCGCGCATGCATCCAAGCACAAGCGCAAACACGCATGCATATACAGAGTTAACCGTATGGAGAGGAAGGAGGAGAGAAATTGAAGAGGAAAAGTCTTAAACGCGCGACGCGAGCCTGACGGACGAGATGGCGACTGATGACGCGATCGAAGATGCTAGAGAATCTGCAGGTCCTGAAGAGATAAGGCAGACGATCCACGACCACCTCTTGTTATTTCCACAAGGACTTAGACTGTATTCGCCCTCGGATGTCTACGGATTTGATGTCAGCTCCTCTGTGGTGATTGAACGGCGGAGAAAAAGTTCTGGACTGCTTTTGAATCTTTTATCTTCAAGGACTCCTTTCGTAAGGGAAGGAGGCGTCGGGGTTCCAGGGAGGATAAAGGAAGTCATAGTCAGAGGAAAAAAACAAAACATCCCCCCACCCAGCCACTATAAACACTCTACTTTGCGTTAAGTTTGCTTTGTCTGGGATTAGCTGTACCATTGTGTGGGTACAAAAGTCTCCCCTCTTCTCCTAGCCTTTTCAAGTCTGTTGGGGTGTTCGGCTATGGTAGGGGGGAGTTGAGCGTGCTGTGCGCATGTGCCGTTGCATACAAATGGCGCTGGCGCAAATTATATCCAATTTTGGCGCGGCATGAAGCTGCGAGCCCGTGTCTTCCTGTGGCGGGATTAAGGAGATCGAAAGGAACACCTCTTGTCAGACCGCTCTCCTTGTCATCTTCATTGTTTGGCAAAGCGCGGCAATCGGCAGCCCGGATCACAACACTAGGCAATATCGCAGGTCGGCCGGAAATGAACATCGGCGCGAGGAGGCCGTGCGACTCAGCGCGCGCGAAATAAGCACGGTGACTCGCCGGAAGTGGGCCACGCGCGGCACGGGCTCCGCGCGCTGGAAGACGAATGTACCGCTAAATGACTGGTAATTGCCTGTCCCCAACCCAGTCTGAGCCCACGCCGCGGGGTATTGAAGGGAGGGGGGAGATTTTCGTGAAGTGGGAAGAAGGAGAAGTGTACAGAACACCCGACCCCAAAGCCCAAAGGGTGGAGGAATGGGGACTGCCCGCTATCGGGAAAATAACAGTCAATTACTTTTGACCCGAAACAAGTTTAGGCGGCCTAATGAAGGGTGAAAGTCAACCAAGGGAATAGAGAAGGAACTGTCGAACTATCAAGTGAGGAGCGAAATAAAAAAAATTGAGGCACGATGGCAGGCAAGAGAAGGAATCAAACAGCGAACGAGCGAGCAAGAGAGAGAAAGGGGAAAAAATAGAAAGAGAAGAAATTGGGTGAGGTGCCGATGTAAGGGAAGGGAAAGACGGGGGGGGGGGGGGG
>SMGT01001153.1:257814-272948 GCA_004794575.1 Lanistes nyassanus | reverse complement strand
GGGGGGGGGGGGGGGGGGAGAAAAGGCAAAACAGCGACGTCTTCCAGACGATTCTCCGTGATTCCTGAGTCAACCCTGACCACTGGGGCTTGCTTGCTTTCCTGACGTCTTGGGGGACCCTTGCCTTTTGTACAAATTGTCACTCGGCCGCGCCTCGACGCACACTTAAACGCGGGCCGCTTAATTAGACGGGCCGCGTCTGGCCTGTGCCCATTGATGCTCGCGAACCCAGAGCAGAGACGTCGATCAAACGTTTCCGTTCGTCAACGCGAGGCCCGCTCGCGGCCCGCGCCCGATCTACCAACAGCGTCCGGGACGTGTCGTTGTTCTGCCTTCACGCCGACCGACGTCCGTTGATGTTGTCGCTGGTGTCTTGATAAACGTTCGCCTGCTTGTCTTCGCGATTCCCTCGGCTGGAGCCTTTTAGTCAGGCTTCCGGGGAACCGCCTCAAAGACATAACACGTGCTACTCGAAGCGGCTTATCCGTTCTCTTTCTTTTCATTTTAGCCTCTTCCGGTCGATGCCAACGTTTGAGAATATATTCTAGATAGGATTTTTCTGTTGCTAATCTATGCAACCAGTCATTCAGTATTAGCACAATTCCTAATTTTTTAAGTCCTTTCAAACATATACTAATATAGAACGTACAGTAATTTCAAGTATTGTGGATTTTGCCTCAGGTTCGGATATCGTCAGATCTCTAGACAGATGATACTGTTTACTTGATTTGCCAAACAGGCAGAAATCCTTTCAATTTTGGCTTCCAAGTTTCCCGTTTCTTTTCTTTCACATTTTTCTTCAAGTTTTATTTCTTTCATCCCTTCGTTTAAATGTAATGTCACGCTGTCACTGCATTCATTCAGTGATGCGGGTAATAATATTGGGAAGCCTTCAGGTCACCAGAGAATCAGAACTACTCAATGAGAAACGTGATAACGGTTAGATTCTGGTGCAGGCATTTATGCAAACTTCTGCAAAGGATCTGTCTATCAAAAGATGAATAGAAAAACTCACCTGGACCGCGAATTCCGTCGAGATCACGAGCTGGTGAGAACAAGGAGCCGTTGGGGCGGCCATGAGCAGTCAGTTTCCCTCCAACCCCTAGCTGGGCCTCTCGCAGCGCCTCTACGCTGAGGCCGCGCATGGCAGCCGAGGCTTCTAGGGAGGCCTTGCTGGGGGTGTGGGCGGACAAAGAGTAGGGGTAGGAGAGCGTGGTGTGGGACAACGACAAAGGGTAGGTTCCCAAGTGTCCGAACCTGGCCCCAGCGGCGGCCCACGCTGCCGAAGCCCCTGGAGGGAGGTACAAGTAACCTGAGTTGAGGGCCGAGGGTCGAAGTCCTGGGAAACCCCCCGGCGGTCCCCGTGCGTCCCCCGCGGCTGCCATCATGGCCGCTCTGGCTGCAGCAGTCATCATGGCGGTTTGAGAGCTGGACGACCCTGGCGATGCGCTGGAGGATGACGAGTTGACGGAAGCAGAGGAGGAGGACGATGAGGTTGTGGAGGAGGTTGGATGGAGGAACTCGGTCACGGACCAGATTTTGGGCCTGGTCGACGTCGTCGTAGTGGCTGCGGAGGAGGGAGTGGTGGAGCTGGGGGGCACAGCGCTGGCGTCTCTGTCCCTCTCCCTCCCCGTCGTCACCCCACTGCCCCCACCCCCACCCACCCCGCTTCCCGCCACCGTCCGCAGGAGGTGAGAGCCAAGACTGACAACCCGGTTGCCGGGCTCATCGTCCCTGCTCGCTCTCCTGTCCCCGTCCAGCAACAGTTTCTGGGTCGCGGAAGGGGGCGAGCCCTCCCCTTTGTCTCTGTGGCTCCCCCGCAGAGGGGATCTGTCTCGGATCAGTCGTCTGCTGTTCTCTTCCCCTGCCGAGAGATCGTCGTCATTGTCGAAGTCGTGGTCCTTGAAGCTGGAGCAGGACTCCTCCTCGTCCTCCACATTGATAATGCGCTCTTTGAGGTCGTGACCTGCGTGACAGGAAAACAGCTACAGATTTTGAAAGGGGAGCTGCAGAAAATAATGTTACGGACTTGCAAAGCAACAGTGAACATAACAGGAAGGAAATTTTAGAAGAGCATCACAGAAAATAAAGACTTTCAGAGTGAGTTTACACCAAATACTACATGCAAAGATATTCAGAAAACCATTAAAGAAAACAATAATAAATTTATAGCAACTTTAAAAGTGACATTATAGAGCATAGAGTGCAGAGTACTACTGTCAAAAAACAAAACAAAACACCCCAGTAACGCAGCAGAAGATTTTTTTACATGGAACCATCACAGGGAACAATAAAATAGTTCACAGCAACACAGTTTCTTAATAACGTTTGGGAAAAGTACGTAGACCTTCAGAGTAACATAACGGGAGGGTTCGTAACTGCACTTTTGGTCTTAAAAGCGCCCCTAATGCCTATTTGCATAGCGGATCTAATGCCTATTCTCCCTGTGTACTTTATGTCCATCTACGTACGAAATAGGTGAAAAGACTATCCAAGCTACCCGACTCTGGAAAAAATATTTTCGGAGTAACACTACACTGTTTTGTTTTGTTTTAATTTGTTTTTTTATAAGAGGAACATCGAAAGAAACCACTCATAAACAAGGAAAAAATAACACAGGAGTAACATTACAGAAAGCTCAGTCACGGATATAGTTACAGACTTTGAAATCAATACCAGAGAAAAAAAGGACTAACAGATAATTTGCAGTAGCAGGCCTTCGCAGACACATTTCAGAGAACACAGAAACAAATATTCATAGTAATATGTTTAAGAGCAACGTTTCACAAATAGCAGTAAATGAGTTTTAGAGCAAGGTCGTCAAAACAAAGTAACATATTTTCAAAGAAGCATAACATATAACGCAACACTTTTTTTTCAAAATATTGCAAAAGACACAGTATTATACTTTCAAAACAAAGTAATAACATTTTACTACATCTTTACAGGGGAAAAAACATCACAGGCTTGAAAAAATTGCGGGTTTTTTTTTAAACATGGAAGCATAACTTAAGCATCATGTAGCTTCCCTTTCAACTAAGACAACAACAACAAAACAAGAACCACAAACACAACAAAACCTCAAACGTGCAGTCCAGCAGGAGACCCAGAAGAGAAAGGATTTTGTTCAGACATCCCTTGATACAGACACAGACAAAGAGACAGACAGGTAGATGTTGTTATCGAAATACGAGAACAGATAATGACAATGATGATGATGATGACGAAGATGATGAAAGCGAGGACGAAAACTACATGACTGTCATAAATAAGAAAGAGGTGGCCCTATCTTTCCGCCCTCCACGTCATCAATATGATTACTCATCGTGATGTGTCAGATGGGCTTAAACATCTGATGTCAAGCTATCACCATAAACTTCACGTCAATCTTACCCTGATGTTTGCAGCTCCATTCTAATCTACACTAAAATGGGATTACAGTGCGAACTAGTGCGAAAGCGCAGGCTTTCGTTCAAATCCCCTCAAGCGCCTTTTTTGAAGAGAAAGCGGTAGTTGAAACAGCAAATGCCAAGTATCAAGTCTAGAATAGAACCAGCAGAATGAATGAACGAGCGACCTAGCGAGAGAGAGAGAGAGAGACTCATCGACCAACATAGTGTTAGCAACACAAGCGGCTGTAAACAGAAAACTTAATGGATAAATGAATGAAAAGTCGTGTAAGATAGGTAGCCGTATGTGGGGAAGAAGGGATGAAAAAAAGCGGGCAAGCTAATATTTAAGATAGAGAGAGCGAGGTAATCTTGCCGAACTCAGAGCCCAGCAAAACACGCGAGTCATGAACAAGTTACAAACGCGCTCCCTGTAAGTAACAATTTCATTCCCGTCAACACCCTCGCCCGAAGTCGCTGTGCATGTCTCACTCGCCTGCTGACAGATTTTGACGCGTGTCAGCTAGTTACAAAATAACACTAATTCTTTCTTCCGCTGTCTGGAAAGAGGGTTTCACAGTCTACGAAGGGCTTTTTTGTAGGGGAGGGAAAAAAGCTTCGTCTTCTGTGTCTCTTCAACGCCAAAACGTTCCACAAATCACTCACCCAACTCTTCTGCAAACACGGCTCCTACATTCCGCGAAACATTTCGGCCCCAGCCGCAGTTTTCTGTGTTGTTATTTCATGTGTTGAAATGGACATGGCAGCCGACAAGGATCGCGCTCCTTTTCCCTAGCACTGCATCATTTTTGCGCGCTGTGCGAGCGCATGTCATTGTGAACGGAAGATGAAGGAGATCACGTAGTTTTCACAGCGATGTGATCTAGGAGGAATTATTTTTCTCAGGACTTTCGCACTTTAAAACGCTGTTTCCCAAAATATTTCAGATTAACTCTACACTGATTTTGTAGATCCTAGGGGTCTGAATGCAGCTTTTCAGTTTGTTTACAATAATGTTTTGTTCTTCCGCTGGTGCTTTGTCCGAGTGCATCTGCATGTGTGCGTCTTTGCGCATGCGCGCATGTGCTGATTCCTACGCGTGCACGGTTGCGAATGTGTTTGAGAAAGAGAGAGAGAGAGAGAAGAAAGAGGAAGAGAGATGGTCATAGGTTATTTGCCCTATAATAAAATAAGTCATCCCCTGAAATGAGTCGAGAGCAAGAACATGCACTTGTGTTTGTACGTTGAACGAAGTGGAGAAGTAAAGTTTAATGTCTTTACTCGCGTCTGTGCGTAGCTCTCCGCGTGTTTCGATATGATCTGTACTCTATCAATGAAATTGAACGCCACATCTTGTAGGACACGCTAACAAGGTGCGTATCGTGTCACTAACATGACCCTAAGTCATGTGAGCCCGTCGTGTGCAGCGATTGCCATCAGCCCCTGTGTGTGGGATGATGCTCGGGCCTGCATCCGGGCAGTTCTAGTTGAACAATGATTAATTTCTGATATTATTTTACCGCTGCGAGCCGCAGGCGGCGACGGCGTGACGACAAAGCGACAGCTGGTGCTGCCAGGCGTGAAAATGGCTGGCCGCAAAAAAGGGCAAGGCGAGGGCTCGAAATTGTTCCTCCCGTTCGTAAATCAAATGCAGCGTGACGCAAAATCATTGGAGATGTCAGGCGGGAAGTGCACCCTTCCCCTTCACCCCTCCGCAAAACTCTGATCGGTCCCTTGAGCTTGTTCGATATATTAATCCTTGTTAAAAGTGTAACCCCTCCACACACACACACCTCTCCATCCCTCTCGTCCCGATAGTGTGCTAGCAAATAAAAGCAGCGTTGTTTTGTCCGCAGCCTGTAAGCACAACGTGTTGCCATACGCACTGTTCGTGCGTGAAATGTTTGCGTTCTGGTGTCAAACGATAAACTTGACACAGGATCAGCCGTCCGTGCCTAAGCCGGTCGCAAGGTGTTAACAAGCGGAACAAAAGCGCGGTTGATAATTTACACGTGACGGGCGACTGGCGATGCGTTCTACTTGAGACAAACAAGAAGGGGGGGGGGTATGTGCAAGGTTGGGGGTGGGAAGGATAGGGGTTACCAGCAAAAGTGTTTTGGGAAAAAGAGCAAAAGGTAATTGAGATATAGTTTTGCGTTGGAGCTTGTTCCTCTCTTTACTCCTTAACCCTCCCTCTGCTTTTTCAATCCCCGGATATGCAAAAATTCTATTGTGTTGTGTTCTAGCGACAGCACAAAGGGGTGGGGAGCGGTAAACGGGTGGAGGGTCTAAACAAGTTGCTAGTAGCAAGTGCTGTTCTATGCTCACCGTGGACATCGGCAGTAAGAAAGTCAGGGTATTCGGTGAACTTAAAATGAAATGAATTTCGCAAATTGCAACGTCGAAAATCTGCGCTCAAGCCCCTACGATCTAATAAAGGACTTTGGTGACAAAGAAGCCCGATTTCCTAACTGCAAACTGCATTTCCACCTTCACCCCGAACTTCCCTTCTCTGCACCTTGCACCACTAACTCAAGGATCTCTCCGCTCGAACACTTGAGAGATTCACGTCTACCATCTGTCCTAGAGGAACCCTCCCCGTATTACCTCAATTTCTAGTAAGACGAACAGAAGTTTGATAGCGTATAGGCACCTCTGGCTTGTCAGCCCAATCAGCGTGTCATCTGTTCCCTGCCTTCTATAGCATTGCTTTAAAAAAATTTCATCTGTCTGTATGTTTGTCTGTCTGTCACTTTCTTCTTACACACCTGTTCCCTACAAGATTGTATGTATTTTTTTTTCTTTTCAAAGGCGTCTGGGAATCGTTCCTGCTATCCTTCTTTCTTCCTTTTCGGAAGACAGCCAATAGCGATCAGGTCTTGAACAGTGCACAAGTTTGTCGCAGACACACACATTAGCGGAAGAACGGTTTCAAGTGCACTGCGTCTAGTCCCACCCGAAGCCCTCCCCCCACCCGGGTTTCTCTCGCTTTGGGGCCCCATGGGTGGTTCTATGGAGAGCTTTCTGTTCCTAGCTACTGATGGTAAGAAAAAGTGGTTCGAGTTTGTTTACAACATTTAAATGTTTTCTTCTGTTTCGCAGAGGTCAAAAGAGTCAAGCGCGTGTTTCAGTGACATCCCTGCCATGGGGCCGCTCTTAACAGAAGGCTCATGTATAGTGGCCCTTGGCGTCCTTGTCACGAGTTACACAGACAGGTAAGTGGCACGACAGAGCCAAACTTTCGTGACGTTTTAAACTGTCTGTACAGAGCAACTCGCACCATAGCCGTTATCGAGACTGCTAATGCTGTTCTTAATCTTAACCCGGCGAACGTGCGTCCTGCGTGGGTGCACAACCACGTTCGGCAAAAGTTGACGCATTCGTCCGGTTGAGAACTTTTAGGAAGTCGGTTCAAACTGATATGATCTCTCCGCTTATTTGATGGGACGGTCGCTACTGTGTTTGTAAACGTATGTAGGCCTACATGTAAGTATTCTGATCGTGTGTGAGTACCTGTGTGGCTGCATTTGTAAGTGCTGATGCTCAAATTCATGTGAAACGGTACGCACTACAACACTTACATTCAGTTTGCATGCGTGGAAAGCGTGGGTTCGTGCAAGTCTCGTTCTAATGGTCACTTAAGCAGCAGAGACTTGGACGGAAGTGACTGGGCGTTATCGTCGGGAAGGGCAGACAATCAGTGCTGACATTGATTGACGGCAGTCGTGTTAGTCCGGCTTGAACTGATAACATTAATCCTCAAGCCGATGATATCTTAAGCCATAACACGCAGATTCGGTGGGAAAGAAACAAAGACAGATAAGTAGTCTCCTTATCAGAAACGAGACTCACTGGAATTTTATTTTTAATGTACTTTGCTAGCTGCAGGTTACAAAGGACAACCCTGGCCCGTTTGTGGTGTTTTAGTGTGTTAACTACAAGGCCGCATAGGGACAAAAATGTGACTATTTTAAAACTCGTGTGTGTGTATGTGTGTTTGTAAGCACATGCGCTTTCTCATCGTTCACTTTCGTTATGTTCTAGGTTACTTCCACAACAAGGGAGTGTCTCAGACGTAAATTACAAGGGGTAAACTGGATGAATTTGCAAATTGTAATTAACATGTAGGATAAAACATTATTTTTCCTGAGCTTCATGTAGATGCAAGACCAGAAAATCCTGGGTTTAAGTATTAGCGACCAGTACTTATAAGACAAGTCGGAGTGACGATTCACTTTGTCGTGGAAGTATGGTCACTTCAGGAGCTCCTTATTCGTCAAACGTCTGCGAAGTCTATTGTTTGCCCACGTGGGTTAAAATCCGTCTGCGTTTAATCCTGTCTGGAATATGCGCCTGTACTTTTTTCTTCCTTTTTGTTTTGTTCTTCTGCAGTTCCCCTCCTCTTTCTTTCAGAGTTTTCACGACCTGGGGCAGTGGGCGTGGGGCAGTCACCATCCTACCACCGCGAGTGGGACAGTGTCAGTGCTTCTGAAAACCGTTTAGCACGGCGACAAGAGACGTGCCGAGGTAGCGACTGCTGCAACATCTAACCCAGGCAGCATCTCTTCACGCCCGAAGGTCAGGCGCGACACACACGGCCTCCTCAGCGTCCTCACGTTCTCCACACGCTGGAGTGGCGCCATCTCGCGAGCGAGGGCAGCAAACTCAAGCTGGCCCGTGAACCCCTGGCGTTGCCAAAAAGAAGTCACAAGGTTGAACGTTCGCATTGTTTGCGCCAGCCTCCCGCCTCCCCCAACCGTACTCCCGGGAGGTGTCGACTGCCTCCGTGCGCCTGGCGAGAGCTCGGAGAACGGTCGGTTTCACGTGTTCGGGTGGCAATAAGGGCGGGTAGCGGAACAAGCGCGATGGGTAGGCGTAGTTTGATTGTTGAGCTATCAGGTGAAGATCCCTTTTGACCTTTGAAGCGACCTCCCCTTTCTCGCTCTCCCCCTCATCCACACTCCCCAACTCTCTGCGCATGTGTGTGGGCGTGATTGTACGTTAGTTGAACGTACATCTGCAAAGATATGTTTACACGAGTGCGTATATGCCCATGCGTCTGTATCGGGTATAGTGTAGCGTGGATTCAGATCCCTATGTTTGTATCAATGTGAAAAAGGGAGACGCACAGTCTGATAAAAAGCGAAGGCATGTGTGGAATCGGTTAGAAGACACGAAAGACCCACAAAAGCAGAGAGAACCGTACGCGGAATTATTTAAATACTTCTGCGCGACAGAAATCTACTCGCTGTGCTTGAAAAGTAGTTTGCGGGGTGATTCGACGGTACAAACCGCTGAGATTCACTGACGTCGTTTCTTTAAATAAACATATCACCTGTCTGACAGGGGTCCGAGGAATGGTATCTAAATGTGAGAACTCTAACAGCCTTCCAACTTTTTTTTTGGGGGGGGGGTGGAGGGGGAATCTCGCCCCTCACTCCCATCTCACACACACCGTCTGCAGATACTGCATGTGTTCGCTAGTGGGAAGAGGGGTTGGTGTTCAAAGGGAAAAGGGTGGACAGGGATTTTTTTGTTTTGAAAAAGAAACGGCCTATCCGGCTGCTGCTTCGTGATTCCATAATGAAAACGCTGCTGAGTCCCAGCGGCCGAAGGAAATGATTTCAGCGTCGATTGGCTCTCAATAATTTAGACCGGCGGGGCCCGCCGGGTCAGGCAAGGAGCCGGTCGCTGCCAGACCTTGCGACCCCGGCCGATCAGGGTGCGAACAGTTTAAGGATTCAAACCCTTAATTATCGCCGGCTGCCGAGGGCCCAAACATCTTGACGGGGTTTGAGTGTTCCCTGGCGTGTGCCCTGTTTGCAGCAGCCAGACAGACAGCTCGCAGCGCGAGGGCGGAGGCTGCCAGCTCTCGTTTGGGTCATTAAAGGCCCGCTCACACTACCCACCACCTTTGCGTGCGCTTCAACGGCTTCGTTGATCAGGAGGTTGCTCGTGTCAACAAAATTTATCTTCAGGAATACAAGCAACGCACGTGTACCGCCAAACAGCTGAGACTATGTGTGACGACACTTCTCTCCAGTTATTCATTATTTTATGTTTACAAATTTGTAGCATACTGGTAGCACTTCACGATGAAGCGGACACATTTTGACATACTTATATGTGCATATTTGTGTTTAAATTTATATATATATATACACTTAGCTATATATACACTAAACGTAATATCTAAATTTATGTAGGAAGGTGTGCATGTGTGTGGGTATATTAGACTATATTTTAAATAAGTGTGAATAAATTACAGACATGCGTGTGCGACTGATGCATGGATGGATGGATGGATGGACAAAGGCACGCACAGACATAAACTGCGAGAACAAATAAACTTTTTTTAAAAATCGCACTGCCATCAATCCAGAGAATGAAACCTACAAACATTAGCTATACCTTGGACAAGTAAGCCATCCCGTCGGGCAACGGACGTGCTGGAAGTGAACATAGATCTGCAGATCCAAGCTGTTGTTTTATTAATTCTTATCTTTGCGTGTCTGTCGTTAGGCAATATTTAATTTAATATTTAATTTAATTTAATTTTATTTTATTAGTCTAAGAGAATGGGACAAATATCTGCTTCGAAATATGTTAAATGCTACATGTGCAGCCAGAGTATGTGTTCGGAAAGGTTATTGGCAATGCGTGCAGTAATTACAGAGCGCTCAAGATGTGGCTGCGTTGTGAATAATCAAATTAATCTCGCGGCAGGGCCCTGTTCTGTGTATAATCAAAACGGAATCTGGCGATTTAGTTGGCCGCCTTGTGCATAATCAAAGCGGAATCTCACGACAGTTCCAAGGTCCACCACGTAGTCTCCAGGCAAATCACGCCAGAGGGCACGCACTTTTGTCGTCCCGATTGTGGGATCTGCAAAGGACTGGAATTGGAGGCCTCTCCACCCCCACCTCCACCCCACCTGTACTCCCACCCCCACCTCACGTGGAGAAATCTGGACCAACCATCAGAGTATAACTTCAGGTCATCCAAGAGCTTGATTGGAATCTGGGGAGATTACGAATGTGGGAACCTGAAATGCTTGTTACTTCCGGCTTGGAAAAACCCTGATGTTGATATACGTTGTCAAAAACGGAGTGCACGTCACATTTTATATACTCACAACATTAGTTCTGAAACGCGGTGGGGTTCTTGTTTTTCACAAGAATCCAATATTAACTACAACAGAATATATGTGTGTGTGTGTGTGAATTGTGCACTATATCCTGCTTTTTACTAGGACTACAACAGTATCAAAGCAGATGAGCGGGTAAGAAATATAGCGTACAGATGGTTTGTTTTCTTATTTTACAGAACCTGTCTCTCAAGGTGTTCGGTTCTTCTTAAACTCTATTGACCAGCCTCGCAATAGATTATTTCACTGATCTATTTCAACAAAGACCCATGCTTTTTTTCAACAGCAGATAAAAGCAAGAAAACATTTCGTAAAGAAGTAATCGTTATTCTTTGGAAACCGTACGGCTGGTGCACGACTTTTATTTTCTCTGATAGTTGACATGGGTGTCAACGGGGCGAGTCTGTATGC
The DNA here is from genome assembly GCA_004794575.1 of Lanistes nyassanus. Lineage (NCBI taxonomy): Eukaryota > Metazoa > Mollusca > Gastropoda > Architaenioglossa > Ampullariidae > Lanistes > Lanistes nyassanus. The sequence goes on along the minus strand of SMGT01001153.1, from coordinate 262,001 downwards.
GGCTGACATGAGCGTGGGGGAGGAGCGAACAGGACGCAAACTGTTGCTTCATTTTTCCAGAACTCAGAGACAGCGCTATGCACGGCAGGGAGGGACGGGTGTGGATGGATTTTCTGCGCACGACAATGCGCGTGCAGCAAATGTCGCCTTACTTAATGACGGCGGCAGAAAGTGAGAAAGCCACAGGCAAGGTGTTGGACGGATCCCGCAGCCTTTCAGAATAATATCTGATCCAACTGTTGCCTCGCAGCGCTGAACTGAATATAAGTGTAAGCATAATGTTTGGGCAGCAGCGCGCTGCTTTCTAAACCGCAGTGTGGTACTTACGGCGTCCATAAGGCGCAGTTTGGGTTGAAAAGAAATGTCAAGCCTGCAGCTACTGAAATTATGATGCAGGAAGGACAAGAAATACTACTTGACAAACGATATTGTGCCTCTGTGGGAAATGTTTCGGCATAAAGAATTCGTGTGCGGATAATTTAAAAATCTATCGGTTACTCCTACGCTGCGTGAGATGAAAGGGTCCTGATTAAAAAAGAAAGAAAGAAACCAAAAAAGAAAGAAAGGACACCCGGACACAAAAACAGACAGACAGAGAGAAAGAGGAAAAAAGAAAGAAAAAGAGTAATACGTCTCTCACTATAATGTCTTAGACAATCAGTCGGAGAAACAGATGGACGGATGGAGGGATGGAGGGACAGAGGGACGTAAGGACGGAAGGACAGAGAGATGCACGGATGGACAGAAGGACAGAGAGACAGAGACGGGCGGACGGATGGACAGACGGACAGAGAGACGGACGGACAGACAGTGGCGAAAGTTCGCAAGCGAACGAACGCCCTGTACACACCTTCACCTACTCACCTGCGTGTGACAGCGGTGTGGAGGGTCTGGGCGAAGCCAGGCCGGATCTGTCAGGGCTGAGCGGTCCCACGTCCACGTCATCCTCAACACGACCTCCACCAACGCCGCCACCACCACCACCACCCCCACCGCCTTCGCCGCCAGCGCCATCCCCATCAGGGTCGACATCCACGTCGTCGGGGTTATCGCCAGCCTCGCTGCCGTCCTCGCTGCGGTTGCGCGGGGACCACGTCATCTTGTTCTCTTTCTTCAGGCGGCGGCGCGCGTTGGCGAACCACGTGGACACCTGCGTCAGCGTCATCTTGGTGATGATGGCCAGCATGATCTTCTCGCCTTTCGTCGGGTACGGGTTCTTGCGATGTTCGTACAGCCAGGCCTTCAGGGTGTTGGTGTTCTCTCGCGTGGCGTTCTTCCTCCTGGAGTTCAAATCCAAGCCCCCGTACCTGGCGGGGGGTTGAGTTTTGTGGGTGTTAGATTTGACAACGCAACAGCATGCCTTTGCTAAGTCATCGTCGATAACACTATAGGGAACAGTGCTAGGGCTGGTTGGTTAGGTGTCAGTATAATGTGACCGGGTGGGACTGAAGCCTGTGTTGCGACAACAGTCCCACGTGTGGCATCACGTAAACGTGTCTTAACAGACACCATCTTGATATGCGTCTTGTTTGCGACTGGACGTTTAGCAATAAACCAACAAATAAACTGTTCTTAAAAGAGGATTTGTGCATGGCATATAGCTTTTCTAGGAACAATTTATTCTAATTAATTCTAATTAATCACGTGGAGAAATTCGCTTTAGAGACCCTCCTCCCTAAATTAAATAAAATCGTGAAGATCTACTGATGCTGATGCTACTGAGCATCACTATTTCACATAATTTATTCGATCGCGAGGCTCTTGAGATATTTACTTTCTTGGTACAGTGTATATGTTGCTGTCAGTATTGCCTAGGCTGTCATTAGAAAAGGAGGTTGCTTCGTATAACGCCAAAAATCTGACAAACGTTGCCTACTGTTCAGTAATTACAAGAACTTTTCTGTTCCTTACCACTCCCATCCCACCATTTTTTTCCTCTGTCCTGGACAAGAGAGAGGGTGTGTTTATTATTTTTTTAAGTGAGAACCCAGTGAGGATTTGAAGGCAAAAGCTTAAGCGCTTTTTTCTGATCCGAATGTTTCTTCTTCATTGCTTAACCTGTGGAACTAGGCAACCACGGAAATCAGATAGTAAAGAAACACGTACGCTACATACCCGGCCCCATACGGGTACAGGGACATAGGGTCATAAGGAAAGGCGGGCTGAGCGGCCAGTGTCCTCCAGGCCTCTGCACTTTCTTTGAGGTCGTATGGACTCGAACCCTGAAACAGACAGGGAGCTGAGTAAATATAAAATGAGAAACGGGCCCGGAAATAATTTGATTTGTTTAAACAAAAGGAAAAGAAACAAAACACAGAGAGAGAAAGACAGAGACAGAAACAGAGAGACAGAGAGAGACAGAGAGAGAGACACAGAGAGAGAGAGACAGAGAGAGAGACAGAAAGAGACAGAGAGAGAGAGAGAGAGAATCAAAAACCTAACTTAACAAGTGAAATGAAAACGGAACAAAAGTTGAAGAAGAAAATTTTCATGCATTCGCCGCATGGATGGCTTTTTTCAAAAATTAAGGAATTTATTGAAAAAATAATGACCAGAATTTGGTGATTCAAACTCCATATGAAACCTAGACCATACCAAAAATTATAGCCCTGTTTTGTAGCGGTAAGTATGGTCTTCCTGATGGTGTTTAACTCTTGTTCTCAGAATACTACTCTTTCCCCTCTATTCACCGCCATCTCTCGCCCTCGAAAAGAAACAAAATCTTAGCCGTGGAAAGCAAACAGCTGATAGCATTTGAATTTCCCCTCAATTTTTTTACAGCTGTGCTCGCTCGCTCACTCGCTTAATCGACCGATCGCTCGCTCACTCATTCATGGGCGCAACCACTGGGGGAGGGGGAGAGAAAGAGAGAGAGGGGGGGGCAGAGAGTAAGTAAATGGAGGGAGGAAGAGAGTGAATATGAGAAGAAGTCGAGGAAGGGCGACTAGAGGCATAATACATACTTTCACAGATGTGCAAGCATATAATTTATGAACACTCATTCGTACTGTCTCTCATCTAACTTGTCCCAAGTTCACGGTGTCTCATATCGTGTCGTGGTAAACAGTGACCCGGAGGCAAGCTCTTAACTGCCGCTCCTTTCTACACCCATTCCAGTCCATCCCAAGCATAACAGAATATCCGTTTATCTTGAAAGAGTGTTTCCGCACGGAGTGTGATGGTTATTATGCTGCGAAGAATATGCAAGCGGTCTGGAGAACGCTCAAGTGTGAACAATGAAGTCACACATATCGGACAGCCTTTTAATCTTCGCATTCCTATGTAATGAGAGAACATGTAGTTAACGCTTACACAAGCCACCACATCAGTTTGGAATGCAGCTACACTGCAACAACGCCCGACTTGTCAGACATATTGTACGAATGTGTTAGTTTCCGCTTCCAGCTGGGGTCTCTGGCTTAAGGTGTCTGCGCCTTGTGTCGTAAAATCTTTGTGAGAAGCACACGAACAGACATGTTGTCATGTGAGGCGCGTTTATCCACTCGGTGATTAGCCCCAGGTTTCTTACGGACGAGTCGGATCAAAAGCACATAGAGCTGCTGATCAAAATGAATTTTAAAAAAATCTTTTCTGTTCTTGAACTATATAATTTCTGAAGCTGGAAGGAAAGATCGGTGGGAAAAAACAAAGAGAGGCGAGAGGACAGGATGGAGGTGGCAAAGCTTAGAATAAAGCGGGGGGTGTGTGTGGGGGGGGGGGGCAAGAAAAAGGGAAAACCGAGGGATGACATGGAGGCACACACCTTGATCGTTTTAGCGTAAATTTAGAGACAGACAGACTTGATCGTTTTAGCGTAAATTTAGAGACAGACACACTTGATCGTTTTAGCGTAAATTTAGAGACAGACACACTTGATCATTTTAGCGTAAATTTAGAGACAGACACACTTGATCATTTTAGCGTAAATTTAGAGACAGACACACTTGATCATTTTAGCGTAAATTTAGAGACAGATGCACTTGATCATTTTAGCGTAAATTTAGAGACAGACGCACTTCATCCTTTTAGCGTAAATTTAGAGACAGACACACTTGATCATTTTAGCGTAAATTTAGAGACAGACGCACTTCATCCTTTTAGCGTAAATTTAGAGACAGATGCACTTGATCCTTTTAGCGTAAATTTAGAGACAGACACACTTGATCATTTTAGCGTAAATTTAGAGA